>VXBW01003326.1:154322-288312 GCA_013400375.1 Thinocorus orbignyianus
TCAAGTAACTTTAGCCCCTCATCAGCAGAATGCAAGGAGGGTGGTGGCTACTGGGGAACCTGGAACCATGTGGGAATCCCCATGGAGAGTGGCAGGGTTGCTCACTGCCTTCCACTGAGGGAAGATGGCAAGCTATCAGGAAAAGCTGGGGGCAGCCCCCAGCCGTCAGGCATTCCTGTGAGGAAGGGGCAGGGCTGAGGTCAAGTCAGGAAAGAGAATCAGGAGCCTGGTGGTCACGAGCAGAGTGGAACAAACCCTTCACTGTCAGCCATGACGATAGTGATGGGACAGGGCTGAGGTCAGGCCTGTGGGTTAGGGTATGGATTAATGGGGTCCGTGGCCCCCTACAAAGCTGTAGCTCAGGTGGGGCCAAGGCCAAAAGCCTCAGCTGGAAGCAACCCTGTTTAGTATAGGGGGATTTTTTTTTGTTTGGTTTGGTTTTTTCTTTTTTTTTTTTTTTATTTTGTTTTTTTTTTAACAGAGAATGTGTAACTACCAAATCAAACCCTTTCAACTGTTGAGACATTTTGTTTTACTTGCACCAACCATTTTTCTGTCTTTTAAAGTGATCCCACTTTGGGACAAATTTAGATCTCTATCTTAAAGACAGTTGGAGTTCCCTAGAATAGTTGGTAGGGAAATTTGCCAAAAACTTGATAACCGTATATGCCACAAAATCTACCTGCCTCTATGTACTTAACATTACGTCTGGTCAATGGCCTGGAGAAATAAGTAAGTTGTGGCTGAATAGCAATAAACTAATTAATCACTGTTTGTGTTTTCTTGCTAGGACATAAGAAACTCATTTAGAGCTGCCATTACTTGTTGGGTAAATATATTCTGAGAATAATAAATGTATAAGATTATTCACTGTTCACAGTAAATACATGATTAGTAGTTGTCAAAATGTGTGTTCTTGACAACAATAGGGCCTAACAGCTGCTTTGCAGCACTGTGCCAAGACTTACTCAGGAACTCCTCAGTTCATGGACCAGTGAAGCAATAGACAATAACAATTCCCTTGCTGCCATTACATTTTGCAGAGTCACTGTGGATGCCAGGTGTCACTGACATGCGGAACACTAATGGTTCTTTGGCAGACTTTTAAAAAATAACTGAAAATCCAGCAAACGTAGTAATTGCATGCTGAGAGGGATGTTCCAGTGCAAATCCAAACTGATTGCAGTGAAATTAAATAATGTGTAAAATTGGTTTCAATGAGAGGATAGAGAGTGT
This sequence comes from Thinocorus orbignyianus, assembly GCA_013400375.1. Lineage (NCBI taxonomy): Eukaryota > Metazoa > Chordata > Aves > Ciconiiformes > Thinocoridae > Thinocorus > Thinocorus orbignyianus. Next base: position 155,559 of record VXBW01003326.1, read on the forward strand.
GGCTCAGAGCTCTTAGATATCTGTCTGTTGTTTTGCATACTTTGTGTGGCTCAATGTATAGCAGCTGATAAAAACATTCAAATTCAATGGGTAACAGCCAGTGGGGGAAAAACCCTAACTCAGGCATAACATGGAGGACTTGTGAAGAGGCTTTACTGAACTCTACTGTTTATTTGTAACAGTAGGTACAGTAATAGTTCAGATGGAAGTGTCTACAGATATTAAAAGCAGTCTTGAAAAGTAAGTTTTGTTACCTCCGCTAGTAGCACATGAACCATCAATACTAGAGAAGGTTCCCTTAACTTTAATTTCTCTATTACCAGGGCAGAGGAATAAGGACAGCTCATAGTTAGAGAGGACCTAGCACTCTCATCTAGCACCCTTTCCACAAACAATAATTTAGTTTGGTAGATAAGGTAGTAGGAAGATTTTTTGGATAATTATTCTGGATTTGGGTATTTAAACCATCCAGTGATTGTTTTTAGCATGTTGGCATTTTATTGTTATTATACCCCACAGGAATTAAGGTTTTGTGTTGCAGAAAACATATCCCTTTCAGAAAAAAAATAGAGATTGGAGAAACTGGTATCAGTAATTATACCTTTCTTTATTGAGAGGAATGAGGGTGAAAAAATTCATCTATCTTTTGTTTTTGTGAAATTTAATTTTGTCCACGCAAATATTAGAAAGAAATGAAAACAGTTTGAAAGGGCTTCGAAAGTCCTAACATTCTGTCAAAGAAGGTTTTGGTGTTTCCTTTGATCAAGAAGGTAAATTGAAAAGAAAGAGAAGCTTCAGTTAAATCTTAGTTCAGTGCCTAGGGCCATAGTTTAGTGATGTTTTTTAACCAGAGTTAGGTTGGTGTTTGGACTAGATTATCTTCAAGATACCCTCCAACTTAGACAGTTTTATGATTCTGTGATTCTAAGCTTCAGTTCAATCTTCCATGTATGTTCTGTATATTAATTTTCTGACCTAATAAGTGGTGGGGTTTTTTTGAAGATTTGCAGTTCTACTATTTGCTTTCTCTTTTACTACCTTACCTAAATACAAGCAACAGAGCTATTTTAGAATCATCTGAAATTGCATTTTTAAGATGGGAAATACTTTCTAAATTTGAAATTCAAAGGAAGTCTAAACCATTTTAAATAATGGGGGTTTTATTTAAATGCACAAGATTGCCTTATGCAGACTCCTGTGTTCCAAGCTAAATTTTAATTTGAAGAAATCCTATGCAGCTGTTATATTATTAAAACATCTGAAAACAGATATAAAATAAAAAGGCTAAGAACTATGTGCCCAAGCCATCATATGGAAGTGATTTTAATAACTATTCCAATTTGTAAATAATCTTACCAAGAGCTCATAGCAAATCTCAGAGTTGCAAAGGCCATTTCATTGCTTTAACAACAGTTTTCTTTATTCTTTACAGCTAGCTAATGTCAGTAACTTTGTTTCTTTGTTGTAATTCTAATTACCTGAACTTATTATATATAACATATGTTCATGTGATATGTCAGAATGTTAACACAGCTCTTTTCTCAGTTCTAATATTTGAATACATAATTTATAATTTCTCTTCCTTTTTGTTAATTTTTCTTACATTGGACATGAATGTCATGATTCTTAAAATATTGAGGTGCTTATAAAGTGCCCAGAGCATAAAACACAGCTGTGGCTCCTGGTAACTCCCCACCTTAACCCATAAAAGTTAACATCATGTGGCAAAATGAGTTCCTGCTACCTCTTGGGCAATCAACAGAAATTTTTATAGACAAAATGTGTTCCAGTGTTAATTAGAGTTCCATCCCAACAGAGATCAAGGTGACTCACATGCCACTATATAATACATGTGTGTATATATATATATATTCATTTAATTTATTCCTTTTGGTTTGTTATGAGTTCAGTTACTAAAGGAATTAATGATATCTTAAGTATGAAGCTGACAAAACCACTGCAGCTAATAAGCACTTTAAATTGTTTCAGTACGCTTACATCAGAGAACAGTAATAATGTCCCGTATATACAACCGTCTCTCCCTAAAGCACCTCACTTCATTAAAACTCCCAATTACATGTTTAGTGACTGTTTGAATGTCTGTGTTTTTCCTGGGGAGCTGTTCTTTCTTCTGCACCTAAACTGTTGGGGCACAGGAATATTAATTAGAGGGCAAGATATGGAAGAGAATGTGTATATTAAAGTGGCACAGCAGATGTAAGGAGCAGACCAGAGCTAAAACAAAGACAAGATCTTTGGTTTCCTTCTGACAAATGTCATGCAGTGCAACGTAGAGATACTCAAGTTAATGCAGAAATAGCCTGATGCACCTCAGCTAATTACATTGCTGAAAATCTGAGCACTTAGCCTAGAACAGAAAAATAGGCTTAACATCTGTGTGATTCTGTTGTTTCAGAATGGGAAAGTATCGTCTATTCTGAAAGTATTCAAAAATTGTCATTTTTGCAAAGTAATTTTGTAAATAGCAGAAGGGGAAAATACTGGTCTCTGAAAATTTTGTTTACTGTGGTGATCTGGGACAATTGTTATTTGCATATTGCATTACCATCTAAGAGTAATGGCATATTTACTGCACTGATACTAAAAGTAAACACTTTAATATTTGTAGTTATAGTTTCAATTTTTGCCTTCCTTTTTCCTGGGGCACCATAGAAAAAAGATGAAAATTAAAAAAAGTATTGCTTTATGAAAAATTGCAAGTGTTGTAAATTACAAGTATTGCTAGAGTTCCCTTGAATTATTCAGTGTATTTTTTTAAGGTTTTATGCTCTGTGTACAACAGTGTCTATGTTTATTTGATCTATTATTTTTATATAGTTGTCTGACACTTCTTTATGAAAAAGAATAAAAGATGTGAAGCTTATCCATGATGTCAAATTTTTATCATGTCCAAACATTTTATGGTTCTGCATGTTTCAGATCAAAGAATGCTGGGTTTTCTTTTTATTTGATTTAATTGAACCAAGAGTAACAGTATTTTAGAATATGTTTTACATATACAGATGTTTGGCAAATGAAGTGAGAAGTTACGTTAGTTTTTAGCACAATATTTATTGTCTAAAAATATCTTGGGTGGATAACTTTGTTTTCAGGATGTGGTTTTCTCTTGAATAAAGAATTAGTAACAAAGTGCATGTAGGAAATCTTGTTTTGCTGGTACATTCACAAGGCAACTAGTAGCCTATTCTATGGAAGAGCAATAGTAAAGAATGTTAATTTGAGCTTTTAACAATATAGACTGATAAACTAACTTTTTATCTAAATCTAAATAGTTAGAGTTAGTTATACCTTTTAAAATACTGTTATTGATTTTGTTTGCTCATTGTAGCTTAAGGCGTTATGACTGTACAGTATAGTCCTTAGTTTTTGTCACTGAGGGTCTGGTGCTGTAATTTTGTTATTATACTCACAGAGCTAATGATATACTAGCATTGACCTTGAATAGTTCATCCTGTGTTGAATTTTACCAAGTTTTGAAATACATCTTTATTTGCTGAAAGTATTTGCATTGTCTTGGGATGTGGAGTAAGTATCTGTTGTCTTCAGGGAATATAGTATCTATCACTGAATTACATAAACTTAGATCATATATGCAATTGGGTAGAAAACCTGTGTGTTTTTCTAACACTGGGTGAGAAGGCATTTTTGTTTTCATTGGTGTTTAAATTTTTGGATTATTTCTGGAAATATCTCTGCTATACCATTTGTATGCCTTCATCCGTCTTGCTCCTGCCTGTATAAAAGCAAGCATACAGCCTTTCATTTGATATGAAAATACACAGGTCCCAAATGCTTCCTCAAGAAAAAATCCTGGAGATTCTAGTTCTTAGCTTGCCATAGATTAGATAGCCTTTTCCAGTTTATCACATACAGAAACATTTCTAAAATAACTTATTTATAAAGGAAGTGTCTGAGACTGCTCAGTTAGGGGGAAGTATGTCACTTGCTTTTAGATCCAATAAAGGTGTATTCTTTTGGGAGTGCAACAGAAGAAATGGCAAATAGATTGACTATATGCACCTGCAAGAAAAACTGTCAGGAATAAAAGTTTTACACAGTGTCCCTTGTGAGAGACAAAGAACCGTGTTGGTGAAATATTGAGTCAACATTGTTACTAGCAAACCTGATATGTGACAGTTTTCCAGTTTCTGTTATAGCCCTGAAAAACATTTTGTTGTCTAATGGTAATGCATGAATTAAATTTTATGTCAGATATACATTGTTTAGTAGGGAAATATTTATATTTCACATTTCTAGGGACCAATTATGTACATTTTTTAGAGATTGAAGCTTTGTAGCATGATCCCTTTGTGATCCTCCCACTAAAAAGACCACTAGTGCTGCAGGAACGTTACTTCTGTTACCTCTTTTTGTCAGTTGAGCTTAACGGTCTCATGGAAGTAGAGATCTCTCTCTGCATCCCATCTGCAAGGTTTCTATACCTACCTTTCCTATCAAAATTGCCTGTGCATTTAAGCTGGATTTTTAGAAAGTCATAGAAGTTCACCCAAATCATCTTCTTTGGTGAAAACAAAGATCATGCTCCCTTGAGTTTTTTGGGTTAGAAAATCTGTAGCCATTAGCCTCCTGATATGTCTTAGAATATATGAAGTGTACAAAATTTTGACCAATCAAGAAAACCTATAAAAGCCTAAAACTTCTATGATGTATAATTAAAATTCTGAATGCCAATTCGCATATTCAGTATTGATTCTTGAAAATAAAACGCTTTTTTTTTTTTTTAATTTGACACCATTTATCTAAATCTTCCTTTGTTTGACTGCCCTTCTACAAAATATTACAATGGAAAATTTATAAGGATTTAAATGAATACTGATTCATGGGCTCAGTTTCTTTAGACAGTACGAGAGACACATTGAATTAAAAAACATTTTTATTTAATATTTCCAGTTGATAGATGGACAGTATTTGTGTAATCTACTTTCCTGTATTTGTAGAAGTACCGTTTGGAATAGATGCATTAAGTATGTAGAAATGTAATTCAAGTACTTTAAAAAAAAGTTACCAAATTGACATTGATAATTGACCAGTTAGAAGAAAAGCACATAAGAAAATGGCATCATCATTTGAAAAGCAATGACAGCCTTTATGGGCTTTTATGGATTTGTAGTGAAAAAGAGCTTTATTTTCATAAGATACATGGTATAGATGAGTTTAGGGAATGTACTTTAGTAGCTAATTGCATGTGGTTGTACAATGGCTGAAGTATTTATTTTTAGATCTACTATCTACTTTCAGAACTTCAGAGGAAATCTTTCTATATCTTTTAAGCTAAGTAAAGCGATGACCCAATTCCTAAATTAATGCTCATGTCCCAGTGTCATTCATAACAGGACAATCTGGGATACATTGGACAAAGTAGAAGTGAAACTGCTACTAAAATGAATGTCTCATTTTTTAATGTGGTGAATAATTGCGGGAAAGGATCTAACTTGTAAAACTAGCAGATGCTGTATCTAAATGCGTTCAAGTGGATAATTCCTTTTTTGTCTGAGGTAATGTCTGTTGGAAGTTGTCATTTGAGTGTGTGCTGTCAGAGTTTCTGTTTTCTCTTTTCATCCTGCTAAAACTTTGTTGAGGGATGCAGTTGTCACCTTTGGGATTTGATCTAGCCTGACATATCAAATCTGTCAGCCATTTTCTGTCTCTTGTTGCTTTATCTTTACGTATTTTCAGGTAGAGAGTGGATAGAAATTGGTCCTATCTCATGCACAAAAGGACAGAGTACTAGCTGCCTTATACAATTCAGGTCATAATTTGGCCTTCCTGAATAGCATGAAAACTGAGAATAGAAAAGCCTTTGCTGTGCATGTATTTCTGAAAGAGACTTAACCCTCTGTTTTAGCTTGTACTGTCCTGCAAATAGGATTGGACATCCCTACAATACTGAATTTGAACTGGAGTCATCTGAAAATAAATGTATTCTTGTTACAGGATTTAAGGACAATCAAAAGCAAAAATGATTCCTCAAGTGGGTGTATAACTGATTAATTCAGATTGGTCTTCAGTGCCTGACTTTGTGTGTTTTCTTCTCTCTCTTTTAAATTAATGGGACTTAATATGCAACTTTAAAAAGTGTTTCTGAAAATCTCAGTCATAGTCTTCTTTCTGTAGATTGTGTTTCTTTCTCTAGCTTAGTTGTTAAGTTCCTGCCATAATTTGCTCTGAATCTAAATTCACACCATTCTCTTTCTGTTTCCTTGAGTAGCAGAGCAGGTCTGATGTGGGAAATCCTTATTAGGTAACAGAGTCAAGTTAAATGTAACTGTAAATTAAATTTATGGCCACTGCACAGAGGTGCAAAGAGGAGTTATTTCTTGTGCTTTCCCTCTCTTCTTACACATCTCTGAAACTGCTAGTTTCTTTGCCTGTAGTGACGAGAACCAGCACAGTATAGAGTGGGTATTTCCAGCAGTAACAGAGCGGCAAATTTTGATTTAATAGGAAATCAATTTCGTGAAGAAAATCTGAAAACAGCTCTTGTTACAAGAGTAAAAAGGACAATAGCTATGTCAGTAAAAGACACGGGACAAGAAGCTCCAGACCCTAGTTGTATCAATGCTGGATTCAGAGCAGTTTCCATGAACTAAAGAGACTTCTGTAAGGGAATTTCAAACTCAGTATTAAGAACACTGATATCAGAAAAAAAAAACCTCAAAAGCAGGTGAAGGAGCATAAGCTTTGTAATGCTGAAGTCCTATTATACCAAAATTATGTGGGTTAACTTAGTTCTGAGTATTATCAAAGTTTATAGATGCATTCAATATATCAGTATTGGTCCTTTTCAGCATAGTGTGTTTGCGTACTCTGTTAGATTTTTGCAGTAGCTGGTTTTGTGGATTGACTTGGAAGCCTATTACTACATTTCTTCTCAGAAATCAGGAAAATATTTAACATAAATGCTGCAACAATTAAAAAACAATAAGTGTATGCAAGTGTGTTCAAGGCACAGGTCATAAAAATTCAGAAATTAGGGTTTTTATTCAGGAATATGTATTTGCATATATTCAAGTATATATTAATTTCAAATTCTTATATTTCCAGGCTTCCTAATTTTCCGAGCATGAATTATTGTCTAGTAATCAGTATTGCTAATGAGACTTGTTTATTGAACTTGCAAGGAGTGGACCTGTCTGTCTTTATTGTTTGGTTTCGTATGTTGGCAGTTTTCTCTGTGTGACTGCACAGAAATAGGCTTACCACAGTCTTCATGAAATTTCTGCGAGAAAGGGAATTTAAATTAAGCAGAAAATATCTGATACTCATTTCACAGAATTACTTTTGGCAGACAGGATGAAAGAAATCCCCAATTTGTAGTCCTGATTTTCCTTGTAATGCTATTTCAGACAAAGTATGATTCGTTCCAAAGAGAATTAGAAATTCTACACAACCCTTCTTGTAAATATTTCTGAACATGTTTATCTTATGCCTTTTGTAAGTTACATTCTTTCCTTAGAAGCTTCTGTAAAACTTCCTCTTGTCCAGAAATGTTAGTCTGATCCAACCATCACCTGATCTGTGAGACAGGACGTAACAGAACTTGTCCAAAATGTCAGATGCTTGAACTCTAAGTATAGATGTCAGGTATTTACAAAGAATTGACTGTTATCAGGACACTGAAGGTGAAATCTTAACTGTAAAAATACTGAATGTATGTGGAAAATCATTAATTTGTGGGTCGGTATTACAATACAGTCACTTATTTATTACTGGCTACCCACGACCATTTCCTTTAAACATGAAAAGTATATTGCTATTTAATGAGATACAGTTATTGTTAATTAGGGGGAAAAAAAAAGTCTGTACTGGCAAATGATACAGATTATGTATTCTAATGTGTTTTTATATCAGAGAGAGTAATTGCAGTTTTAAGCGTCTTCAATGGAAATCTCGAAAGGCAAAAAGAAATGTTATTGTAGGCTCTTAGTACAGGTGTATAGCTGTAACTTATATAGGATGATCTGGGAAGTGCTTACAAGCAAGAACAGCTCCCCACAATCTGACGTTCTCTATGATTTTTGGGAACTAAATCTCACACTACTTGAGTGATTCTGGCAGAATAATCCCAGTGCTTTGTCTTTGTGCCAGGCATCTCACTGAGAGCACTGAGCTGCTTAGAGACAATTCCTTTTTGCTCTCTGAGGCAGACAGGGAATTCACACTGTTATCCCAGTGCTTTTTTTAGGAAGCAGAACTCTGCAGTTCTGGTTTTGTGGAATGAAAGTGTGCACAGAAACTGCCACATTCTCAGTCTTCAATCGAGAATATGGAGAAATTGTCTGAACTCCCTTGGACTGTTACAAAGATGATCCAACCAGATCATGGATTGCAAAGGCTTCTTAATGGATTAGCATATCATGTGCATTTCCTGTCAGGGTTAACTGCATCGTGAGTGTATCATTGCTGACAATCAAACGCATTTAGGACTGCCAGTAAACATTATGATACAGTGATACAGATTATGATACAGAAAAGATACAATGCCATACTTCCCAGAATGGAATTGTGTCGCTAAAATGCCCGTGGTATGGTAAAACAATTCCTTTGAATAATGTGTTCCAGTGGGACTGTAATTTTTTGTTAAATTCCCATTATGGGCATTCAACAGGTGTCTTAACTATGTCATTGTGAAAGAGATGATAACATGGCTGAAGTCTAGCTCTTTTTTCAGCTTTGAAATTGTATAGAAATAAAAGAAATTACTTGATTCAGCGTGTGTATACTACAGTGTCTATTTCTCACAGTCAAAGTAGAAGTATTCAAGTAAGATAGACTGTAAATAGTGATTTAGAGAAAGGTATAGTAATCCAAGATGCCTTAATTTAGTAGGTATCTAATTTGCTCAGACTGATCCTCAAATCCAGATTTAAATTTCCTGAGCCATGGAGACTTGGGTTTCACAATTAGACAGAATCTCACTTTTTAGATTGCAGTGTAGTAGTCAAGTCAAAATTATTCAGTTGTGTTAGAAGTGTTTTCATGCTATTACAGTGTGTGTCTGGAATACACCCTTCCTGAAAATTCTCTTCCAGGCAATTCTGCATCTTCCATTTCAAATCCCTTCATGACTGATTTCACTACTTGATGGAAAATTAACAACACAGGGAAAGAATCTAGCCTGTGTCACACAGGAAAGTAGTTGGAAAGCTCTCCGCTTTCTTACAACAAAGGCAGGCAGTTTGTGTTCCATGTTCCTGCTGAGATGCTTTCCTGCATTGCCAGTGAAGGCATTATGAGAAATATTATTGTTATATCGAACTACGCGACCAACCATATCTATCCCTCTCACGTCTGGGAGAACCTGGAAAGTTTTGCCTGAGTCTATGTATCAGCTTTGTACAAGGAGGTGTGAGAGTCTGGGCGTTTAAATCAGCCCTGTTCTCAGCAGAGAAAAAAAAAAAAAGAGTCCAGCAGCTAATCCAGCACCTTGGTAAATTCAGTCTGTGGTGAAAAGATTCACAGATTGGGAAACTTCTTTACATTCTTACAAACATAGTCATTTTGAGATTTATAGTAAGATGTAGGCAAGAGATGAAAGTCAGAAGTTGTGGATGCCCCATCCCTTTAAGTGTTCAGGACCAGGCTGGATGGGGATTTGAGCAACCTGGTGTAGTGGGAGGTGTCCCTGCCCATGGCAGAGGAGTTGGAACTACTTGATCTTTAAGGTTCCTTCCAACCCTAACCATTTTATGATTCTATAACTGCATTTATATCTAAGTAATATACTTAAAAGAAAAAAAAAAAAAAGCTTTATTTATAGTTGCACAGAAGAACAAAACAATTCCTTTTAAAATCCAACACTAAGAATGAGTAAATTGAGTTAAGGACAGAAAAAAATGTATTTTTCTTTATTCTGACAAAACATGGAACATTTAATCCTGGCAGAATGGGAGTTGAGCATTGATGTTAAATGCTGCATGCGATATAAAATGCATTACAGGATCATTCAACATCTTTCCTGTAGAATATCTAAATATATATCAGTGCAGAACCCCTTGTTGCTAATCTCTTTATATCTCTGCCTTATATTTTGCCACCATAGGACTATGAAATTAGGCATACAGATAATGTCTTTAAAATACATGCTAAATCTTTGCAAAGAACCTGAAAAATAGAACTCAGGCTGTTCAGTACATCTTCACAGCCTCTAAATGCAGCTATCTGAACTTAGCGTGCTTCAGTGTTGAACGACGCTGCTTGTACTTAGTCACTATTTGATAAATTAAGGTACCTTTTTGATCTCCAAAGTGTCATGTCTATAATTTGTCTAACTAGACACACTTTCGTATTCCATCAAGATTTGATGGCAGCTTTTAAAATTAGAACCATTAGAATATCTTAAAAGTTTCCCTTCATACATACCTTTTCCTGTTGCCTGATTCATTCATTTTTATGTCTCAGGAAATAAATGTTCAACTGATTTGTCATAGTCTTATCATTCAATATATAAAAGAGGTTTATAAGAAAGACAGAGAAAGACTTTTTGCTGAGACCTGTAGTGACAGGACAAAGGAGAACAGTTTTAAAGTGAAAGAAAGTAAAATTAGATTAGATAAAAGGAAGAAATTTTTACTCTGAGGGTGGCAAGACTCTGGACCAGGTTGCCCAAAGAAGCTGAAAATCCCTATCATTGGTCGTGTTCAAAGTCAGGTCGGATGGGGCCTTGAGCAATGTGGTGTAGTGAAAATGTCCCTGCCCATGACAGGGGCATTGGACTAGATGATGTTTATACCAATATATTTTTACTAAACCAGTGGTTTAGTACTGTGGACAACAAAGAAGAGCTATAGCTATAAACATTCAGGTCAAAAGTATCAGAATTTGACACTGCCTCTGTCATTACAGAGATGGACTGATTGATGGGAATCATCTGAAAGTATCTTGTAAAATATATGCAGAAATAGGAATTTCAGTAAAATTTTCCAGACTCTAGTGAACTGGTTAGTATCTTTGTTTCCAAGAGAGTTTTGTCTTTTGATATTATTAGTGAATCAGTAAGTTCAATTACTAGTGTCTTATTAAATGTTTATCTGATACAACTTGGTACTTTCTGTTGTAATATGTTTTCTTTGTGGTACCTAATGTTGTCAGAAGTCACTTAAAATTATATTTTTTGTTTGATATTCACTTTACTAAAATTCTCAGACAATCCATACATTTCTGTTTGCACTTTTTTGTACCCATTTGTCTTTGATGCCCTCTGCTTCATCTCTGGTGCTTAAAGTGCATCCAGCCTTTTTTTCCTAGGTGAAACAAATTTTTTATCCTTATAAATATCAGATATTCATACTAAAAAAGGGAGATGTAAGAAGGCAATGGTGTGATAAAGTATTTGCAGTTTTGTTAGTATATCAAAAATAGCAAATGCAACTTCCAATGCTGCACAAGTAATCAGCTGAATCAATTTGCATGTTAAATAAGAGGCCAAATTGTAACTGGCCTTCCTGAAAATTCATTAACCAAACCAGTCACTTCTAACTGCAGACCTACAAAAAAGGACTGTTTACTTTAATCGTTTGTGTATTAATGAAGTTTTTTGAACATATTTAATTTTAACCTGTGGTTCAAAGTCTTTTTTGCTTTCATGGAATAATAACAGCACTTTCCTACATTTCATCATGTTCTTAAATGCTTTCCTGAATGGAGGTTTGTGTCTGAAAGTAGGACATTGGGGACTGCTGGTAATGGGACAGTTTCCCTATTTTAAATGTGTTTTTGCAGAATTGTGCAAAAGGTACGTGGTTATGAGTGTATCGCATCCTTTGGTATTCATGTGCAATCCCACATACTTGAAAAGGCCTTGGGATGTTACAGGTAAAAGCTGGGTTTATTTGCTACAGCAGTTTGAACTATTCTTCGTTAATTTCAGTAATTACTCACTGTTCATCAGGGTAATGCTGCATTGTGCTATCAGCTTAATGAAATTATTACTTTATCTAATGTGAAAAATAGCAATGTTAATCGCTTACAAGGACAGATTCCAGTAAAAGTTCATAAAAACGTTGTGGTGTAGACAGGTGCACAAAATCAGCTAATTTAAATCAGGCCGTGTGTCAGCCAAAATCAATATAGATACTACTAACCTATACCACAGTATTTTAGATTCAGATTTAATTACGACAATAGCGGAGAAAAATATTACTTGTCTTTTGTGAATCCAGTCTTTCACAGAACTCTGGTATCTGGCCTCTCTTTTTTTATATTAACTATGGTTTGGAGTTTACACTCAAGTCTGAACAACAGTCGTTGTGTTATTTGTTATTATTTCCAGTTATACTTTTCAGTTTAGGTGCTTTATGAAAAGGTCATCCATTCATTTTTTTATTTTATTTCTTTTTTGTAGAGATCATTATGAATTAATGTTGACTTCTTGATAATGGAGCTGAGAGATAGAGTGCAATGGATCTGCATTGTTTATGCAGTAATCTCCCCAAGGTATCTCAATGCCTTTCATGTTTGCCATTATCAATCAGAAGATGTACCTAAAATCATTATCAGTATTCTTACTTGTGACCTATTTGCTTACTAATTTGCTGTCATTTCATTGGGAACACACATTCATTGATATAAGGAAATAAACTAAGCTTGCTCAAAATTTACTTAGTGGACTTCCAAGCCGGATGCAATTTCATTTCTGAATAAGTCTAAAACTTAAATTTGCTTGATGAAAATTACTGCTTTTGATCATAAGACAGAGACATAATTTTGTCATTTCCATAAGAAGCCAAATTCTTCTTGAATGCATGAAAATAATTTATCTGATTAGTGTCGCTGTGAAAATAAGCTCTGATTAATTTCATTGTGAAAATAAAGGGAAGGTCATGATTTGGATAATTCTAGGATTCTTCGGATCCTGAATTTAATTTAAATCAATGTAATTTCACCTGCATAAGGAACGGAGAATGTTTTCTCATAAGAATTGCTGAGTGAGAATACTATTTTTCTGCTACATCTTTCACAGAACCTTTAGTTTAGAGAAAAATAACTATTAACTGTAGTTTTGTCCCTTCAACACAAATATTTTGAAGGCGTGACAATATATTTGCTTAGAAAACTCATATCTGAGTAGCTATTTTGGTTTTGCTTGTGTTCATATAAGCAGTAGAAACCTAATTTTTTAAACCAACAATTGCAAAGAAGCATTCTTTCTAGCACTACTTAGTTGGCCAATGTGTAAGAAAGGATAAAAGAGTTGGGGAAAAAAGTGATGCATTTGAAAACAAAGTCCATAATCACATATTTGAAGATGAAATTAAAAAGGAAAATGAATTTGGTTACTTTTGTAGTAGTTCAGTCATGCTATCAGTATGTTTACTTAGAGTTGCTTACTGTTTCTAATTTACAGTAAAAGTAGTATCTATAGTAATAAAGTCTGCAATGCTATTAATTACTATGATGATAGGAACCGAGCTATTCACTTGCTTTTCAAACAGTATTTTGTGTTAAGTGTACCAATGTAAGCAGAGGACTACCTACCATCCTTAGTTTATGTTTCTTGGCTGTGAAGTTCCTTTACTAAGCAGAAAATGGAAGCTCTTCTGAATAGTTTCATGGTAGGAATTAACAATGCAGCCATATGTATGCAAATTTTACGGATTTAGAACAACCTCATGAAGTAAAACAAATATGTCTGATAAACTACACTGGAAAAGATTGGTATATCTCTTGTTTCTTGTTGATTGCTAATAGAACACTGTTATGTTTGGAATTCACATCCCCAAGCTATTATTTTGACAGGTCCTAGATGAAATACACTCCAAATATTTTTCCTTTAAGAAAGTAACTTGCAAGAAACAGATTTATTCTTTGCCTTGCTTATAAGTTTCAGGCCCGTCAAAAATCCCCTTTTATCTGACTTCAGATTGTGTTGGTTGTCAGTCTCTCTACAGTGGTTTAGATAGCATTCTTGCTTGTCAACTTATTTAAAGAGCAATCTGAAATAGCATAAAGGAATTTCAAACATTTCAAGAGCTATACAATGGTAAGATATGTCTACTATGAAACTTGAGATAGGAATTTAATAACTTTTACTGGTATGCAAAATAAGGTCATTCTGTAACCTGAAACTCTGTACCCATTGCAAAATGACTTACAAAAGACTCTTAATGCACTCTGGGTATCTGCAGGCAGTTCATCTGTATAAGGAGAATTCTTGCCAAGTAAGTGAGATTGGGAATGGATTTCAAGTAGGCCACAGCCTGTCAAAAGGTTGTACTTGATTTAAAAGACCGGATGTCTTTATGGTCTACTTTAAATACAATACTCTATAAAACTGAAGAATTTGTAAGAAATGTCACCATTTATTAAAATAAAATTAGTGAACTATTGAAAATAGTCAGTTTGCATGGTGATAACTCTAAGACGGTGTAATAACTTTTTATAATATAAAATTTCACCTATAAAGCACATTTTTAGGTGTATTATATATTTAATAGGTGTAAAAGAATGCAAGGCTATCCTTCTTCTGGACAGCACCTGATGGACAGGGCACACCTGTGTTCTGCCAGGGGGAGGAAAGGAAGAAATACTGAAAAAAGCACAGCACACTTCTTCCTTTCTGTCTCTCCTGTCAGTTTTCAGAGTAATGTGAACCTTCCAAGTGTTCCCAAATATAAACACTTTTGCCTTTCGGAAATGTCTTCTGTAAGCTGCTATTGTATACAGTGAATATCCAGATTTTCCCTTAGTTTTATCCTCTTCCTTTGCACAGGAACACATGTTGCAAGAGGATGATTTTGTGCTTGGTCTCAAAGTAAAAGGATGAAAATCTTCAAGAGGAACAACATATTGCATTTATATATTCTTAAGATGAAGGGATAGAAATATTTTTCATCGGATAATGTAAGGGAATATGTGCTCTCAAGGTATAGACATGAACTTACTCAATGGCAGGTATTGCTTTGGTATATAGGTCAGAAGAATATGCCATTCTTTCCCACCTCTTGCAAAAATGTAGCATCACAATGATTTTCATCTCTGATGGCAAATATTTGTTGTGTCTTTAATTTGGTAGTCTGCTCGGTTGAGCGAGGCTCAGCTGAAAAGAGATAATTTTACATGATATGAAAAAAACAAAAATAAAACCAGAAACCTGACTTAACACATGTATACCGTGGACAAAAGCGGGGACAAAATATATCAACTTAATCTTTAAAGGTATGAAATTTTTGGGGTGACTTTTCCTTTAAGCAAAGAATAGTGGACAGATAGAATTGAATATATTTTAAATATTTATGTGTATGTGTTGTTCATGTTTGGCTTACACCATTGAAATTATTCTCGATTTGCATTGGCATGAGACTAGACTAGACTGATGTTTTGAAATAGGCACATACATATCTTTTAAAATTCTAAAATCGATCTGTAAATAAAAAGATAGACACATTAAAAACATAATTAGAACCTGGCATAGTAAATAAGAAAGTCAAGAGCCTTCAGTAGTTTCTCTGGAAGTCAACTATGAAACTTAGTGTCATTTTATCATCGTGTATGTATTCATTGGTTTAAATTTCAAAGAATTCTGTTCCCTTTGCTTTATCAGTTTATTTGGAAATTTCAGTCCATTTTAGAAAATGCCATACGGAAGAGCATGGCTGGTTTTAATGTTGCTTTGTCCTGCAGTCCCCTTACATGACCTATTGGTATCTTGGCCCAGGTGTGTTGACAAGAGCTTCTGGCCCAGCCTTTCTGTATTATGCTCAGAGGTGGAGTAGTAGAGCGTAGGTTCAGATTTGGAGCTGAAAACTAGGCAAAAGCTGCAGTGACAACTCCTCCTGATTTTCTGAGGCTAGAAAGAAAATGATGAAAACAAATCAGTGAGATTCTGGAACCTTTCTTTCTATGCACTTTTTAAAATTAGTTTCTTCCCTGCAAAGATAAATGATCACTGTGTGAAACATTATTTCTCAAAAAGCGGTCATAATATTCAACTCAGTTGTTTTGTACCATGGGCACTCAGTAAAGTACAGTACATTTATGGTTCCATCTGGAAAGAATCTGCAGTAATGAACTTGTGTTGTTGTTTTGCCAATTTAACACTTCATGAAATACTGAAGTGCCTCTTGCCTGTTCAGAAAGGATTTCTGCTACTGATTTTGTGAGAAGCAATTCAAATTGAATACAGTAATTTTGAACTGTTTGTTTAATATTAGAAAGAGCAATAATAACAATCATAAAATCATCTGTGCTTACATAGTAACACAGAAAGTATCAGAATTGGTGTAAGAATGACTAAGTGCCTTTGTCCCTCAGTGTGTGACCACTGGCTCCAGCGTAGCCATCAAGCTGATTTGCACCTCTGAATGATCTGGCCCTTTATATCTCCACAAATTCAGGTTATTTTTTAATCAGTAAGGTTTTGTGTATAATGTTTTCCAAAGCTGAATAAATATCATAAAAAAAATGAGCTGGTGAATATTCAGTTGAATTCTAAATTGAATTCGCATCAGCTAGGCTAGTGGCCCTTCATTTGACTTTCAATTTACTCTGAAAAGTAAGTTTTACTTGCATGAATGCGGATAGAAAGTGAATGGTAAACTGACTTGAATACTTGTCAAAGTCAACTTGATTTTACTCTAAATGGAGCTGATGTAGATCAGGGTCACAGCTCAAGAATCGATGGAATAAAAAAGTGAGAAGAGAATCAAACTAAATTACTTTTAATATATGACAAAGACATAGTACGCTTTATGACACAGTGTGTTCTGTGGCATAGAAACGGAACACTGTTTCCCAAAATTATAAGTATTTGCTGTGTGTCTAGGATCTAAATGCATCCTTCACAGTATTACTGTCCAAATACAGATTTTACTATTAGTATTTACCAGAATTTTATTAAATAACAGAAGCGTAGGTTTAAAACCGACTGCTTTTTTTGAAGGAGAAGCATTGCTTGACACTTCCCGTACCTATTTGCTCAACAACAAAACATCAAATTGTCAAACTCATGGCAGCTTGTTGCATCATCTTGCTGCTTTTTTTTTTTTTTTTTTTTAATCAGTAAGCATTTGACCAAAATTACTTCACATGGCTTCCTTAAGTTGTTTTCAATCTGAAGAATGCTGTTTTGTAATATTAAAATTTCAGGGTTGTTTTTTTTTTTTTTAATAGCCAATTTTAATAGCTTTATTTAGTACAACATTTCCTTGGTATATAGGTCAGAAGAATATGCTCTTCTTTCCCATCTCTTGGAAAAATGTGGTATCATAGTGATTTTCCTCTCAGATGGTGAGCAAAGTGTATATGCATATGCTTTCTGTCCTTTGCATGTGTTCCGGCTTATGACATAAACTCTGTCCTAGTTTTGTAAGGGTATAATTAAAGCATTGTTTTAACTTAGAGCATGTTTGACCCTCTGTATTATGAAGGACTACTCATTTTCATTTTTATAGTATTTACAGTGAAATAATCAAGGATGCTTTGATCAGCAAACTAGATGCCCAAGGGACAGTTTCAGTCCAAGTACTTGTCATGGTTTGGGCAAGACTGGTCCAAAGACTACTGCATGCACAAGCTCTGCTTGCAGAGGACCACAGCATAGAAATGTGTTTCTTTTTTTCACTGAAGCTTTTCTGCTTTTAAATTGTTAGCGTTGATTTCCCAATCATATTTTCTGCAGAAAACCAAACAGTGAAGGGATATAAGCAATGTTTTATTTACCTTTTGTTTCACTTGTTTTATTTGGAGGTCTCTTGAGGTGCTGAGCAGCAAAGATCAGTTTTAGTATCAGACATGCTTCAGTTAATTTATTCTAAAGTAATTGCATGTGCAGTATCTGTGTATCTGCATAAACGTGTGTAGATATATTTTTGGGTTAATAGTTATTTAGTTTATGAGATTATAGACATAGAAGAAACCACAAGCCATGAAGAGACTTAGTTTGCAAACTGTATTTAGACTTAAATATAATCATACATACTGTATGTTCTTTCAGGTGTGAACTGACTTTTTCCACCTGAGATTTTAGATTTTATGGCAGCTAGGTTATTGCTCATCACATGAATTCTGAAGTGCTGCTGGATTAATAATAAATAATGATAGTGATAATGATTATGATAATAGTAAGGTTAGAATGATTTAAAGCAAAATTTAAGACTTTCTAGGCAGTGGTCTGTTGTAAGAGTCTCTTGGGACAATTTTTTGACAAAGTTTTCCATGGGTACTTTCAACTGTTTGGCTTTACTGTGTTGCCCAACCAGTTGAATAGGAAATGTCTGTGGTAAAGAAGTAGGAAGAGAGATGTAAGTGCAGCAGGTAAGCCTGGTGTGCACTTGACAGCACTGGAACTCTGCGGTCCCAGATTGGCACCATCTGGATTGCACCATTTGTAATGGGATCGTATGTGTACATGCAATTAGTTTATGTCAGTAGCTGTGGAGATTAGATGAAATTATGGAGCAGTAAATGCTGCTTTGAAACCAGCCTGATTTTGTAAACTCAACTTAAAAACCACTATAATTCTGGCAATTACCCTAGGTCTGCTGGGCTTAGAAGCAAAAATAGGACTCTCATTACACATCATCACCTCTTCTCCTGGAGTTGAAGAGCTTCTTAAATGCAAGGTGATTTGGGGGAGGTGTTTTTCTAAAACTGGAGGGGTATGGAGTGGAAAATCAGAATCATAGAATGGTTAGAGTTGGAAGGGACCTTAAAGATCCAACCCACCTGCCTTGGGCTGGGACACAAGAAGACAGATTGATATAAGGGAAGACTGGTGAGAATGATGACCAATGGGGCTTAATTTGACAAAAGAGAGCAGGCAAAGGATGAAAAATGGAAAAAAGTCTTTAGAAGTAAGAAGTGATTCCTTTATTAGTGTGAGGTATCTCTTGGCAGAGATATGTTTAATCAGAAGAATTTTTAATTAACGTCTGCTTGCTTCTCATCAATGAACTAGGATAAAATCCACTATAGAGATTAATACGTATTTTAAATTCTACTGACAATTACTCAATGACTGTTTTCATGTAATAAAAATCTGGTGTAAACTTAGAGTCTGAGTCACTCTTCCCAAGGGATAACAGGTGAAAATCTGAGATGATGTCAGTAGTGAAACAACTGATGTTGACATTAAATATCTCTCAGAGTAGAAATGACTCACAATGCACATCCAAATTGAAATCTCCCATGAATTTGTTGTGCTTACCTCTGGGGCTGAAAGGACTGGTCTCTGTGTTCTTTCCCATCTGTCAGAAACTCTACATATTTATTATCCATCTTTGGCTATTTTGAATGGAAAATGTAAGGAAAAAAAATATCGCTCTTTAGTGCATGTGAGATTCCCTTAGTGAATAAGCCCCCAGTCATTCCACTTCTGGACTCTCAGAGAAACAATCTGTCTGCATGCAACAATGGTCTAAATGGTCTTCAGGGATCCAGGAAATGAACATGCATCTATGTGTTGCATACTTATAAATGTTACATACTTATAAAGGCAGAGCAGTTTTCAACGGAATTAGTGATAACAAATGTAAGAAAATCTTTGAACATCAAATATGGTGGATACTGATATTTTCAAAAGCCCAAGGACTTAAAAAGTAAGTGTTGGACCTTCTGTGTCATGGTTATAATCTTCTATACTGGTGGCTCTGATACTCAGAGAAGTATGAATATTTAAGACAATTTTAGGTCTGAGTAGCAGTTTTAGTTTTTCTGCACTATGTACCTGATAAAAGTTGCATCTCTACTGAAGCATTAAATGTTTCTATTTGTAATTTGTAACTTAGAAAGCTTTTAATATAATTTCCTTTAATTTCTTCACAGACTGTGAACTAGAAGTAGAAAAAATAAGTTCAAGTTAAAAAAATAAACAAAGGGGACAAAAAAAAGAGAGAGGATTCAGTACAAAACCAACAATAAAGAGCAGGAGATTACCAAATAGTATCTAACTCCCCCAAAATAGAAAATATATTGCTAAAAGGTTACACATCACAAATGTATGTAACATTATGGTGAACTCTCTCTTAGATTGTATCAGGAGCAATGAATACTTAAGAGTTTTGATATGAGGTTTGTTGAAGGAATGCTTTATTTCTGTATTTTAATTAATTATGTTTGTTTTCCAGTAGAAATTAGCTTGTTTTACTTTGGGATGATGAACTGAAATTTGAAAAAAAAAAAAGAAAAAAGAAATAGGGACAACGACTGTAGCTACGGGAGCTCGAGAGTAGTCTCTGGACAGGATCACCCATCCTGTCACTCAAGTAAACACAAACCCGTTATTATGTGCGCTGCATGTACTCTGATTTGGCCTTAAGGTTTGGAGGTATTTTTATCCATCACTGAAATAATTATTATTTTTTTTTTTGTGCTTTCTTCCACTATAAAAACTTTCTTTCTGAAGATTGTATGTAAAATTGATAAATTGTATTAGACTGTATACAAGTAAAAATATACACACACATATAGTACAAAATGGTGTTAGCTTCCCTACCCTGGCACATCTTGCTGTACCCAACTGTGGCAAATTATTTTCCCAAGACCCTATAAATAGTGACTTCTGCAGCAATATCCCCCTTTTACATACTTTGTAAAGGTGAATATAGACAGAGATGACACAGTGGTGTGCCGTATTGATTTTCTCCAGCTGGGTCAATGATGCTGGCTTACAGGGTAGCCACAAAAGCCTGCTACACAGGTTTTATCGCACAGCTGTAAAGCAGGCAGGTATCTTCATTAGCACCACACTGGGTGAGCCAGCTGCCAGCTTGTGGTGTGGCTCACAGCCATGTCCCTTTGTTGTTCCCAGCCTCTTGCTCATCATATGTCCCTGAGGAAAACTTCAGGAAGAAGCATGCTAGAGACGTCACAGGGAAGAGAAACAGCCAGTGAGAATGAAAGCAACAATAACAGCAGATAGCACTTTTCAAAAAGTGCTATGGTTCCTATTCAGTGCAGTCAGATTTCATTTTTGTGAAAACTTGACTGTGGACATGAAGGAAAAGAAAACACATCTGGGTGTTGGCCCAGTGTGGGACTGGGGATACAGGTGGAACTTTTGACAGAATAGGGCTCTTTTAGTTGAGTTACGCATTGGCTGGTTGTTACAGTCCTCCTCCTGCTTCACATAATTTGACATCTCTCTTTATCTTAATTTTCCTTCCCCCCATGTCTTCTCACCCCCATGTGACTTATTTAATTGTCTTTCCAGTAGTGTAATTTTGTCCTAAGTCAACTTAGAAGTTCAAATTAATCATGGTTTTTGTGCAAACTCAGTGTTAACTCTGTTGAGGCTGCCGTTCCCTTTCCTTACACAGTGTCAATCTTTTATCTTTAAATTGCAAATATTTTAGGTATGAATTATCTACACAATCACAGTGACTACTATTGCAGATTACACAGAATAAGCTTGTTAAATAATAATCCAATGAATCAGTTTAATCATGCACCACAGTCATGCCAAATATATTCTGTTTATAAGTTACATTAGAAAAAACAAATCAATGGGTATAAATAGGTATAAATAACTCTATGATTGTGGTCATGTATGCATTCACATATCTGTATTAAAATACATCTCTCTAATGTACATACATGAGTGTGCAAATTGATACATGCACCATATTCCCATTAAATACTTCCTTTTTGAAAGGAAAGCTAATCATATTGTGATTTGCAATCAAAACACTGTTCTCTCAAGATACTTTCAGAATAGTCTTATTCTTAGTAGGTTCACCGTTTACAACTGTGCATTTAAATAATAAAATAAGGGTGCTGAATTTTTATTTGTCTCTGAAGCAGACATATTTGCCTTTCTGAAAAGTGGAGAAAAGTAAAGAGAGAAGGAATTTATATGCAGTACATACACATACACACACATATGTATATATGGATATCAGCTTAAAAATACAGAAGTATTTTAACTGGATGTAGGAACCTAACCCTTATTTTCCAGGAATAAGAAAAGCATATACAAAAAACATATAAGCCAGAAGCTTTAGGTTTCTGGATGTGGCAAAATAAAAACACACTCTCCTCTGCCAATTTTGAAGTTATATCACACTATATCAGACAGCTTTGTGTTTGATTTTCTTTGTTGAGAGTAATGCATTGCAGGTATATAGCCGGAGACTGAAGAGCCGTCCTGAATATGCTAGCACTGTAGTCTGTGGAGGGAGAAATCTTTGCTTTTTTTCTGTTTTTGTTGAGAGGCTTTAATTCTTCTCATGACTTTTAGTATTCGGTATTGTTATTTTGAAATTGCAATAATTTTCTTAAAATCAAATACAATACTTTGAGTATTCAAAAAGTGTTTGTGATAAAAGTAAGAAAAAAAGACAAGCCTCACTAAAATCCTGTTATTTCCATAATTATTTTTGTATCATTTTGCTATAATGATCTCATTCATTTTTACAAGATAAGCAGAACTCAGAGCACATATACCACTCTGATTTTACTGCTGTCGTAATGAAAAATTGTATTTACTGGGAGAAGTGACATTTTTTGCCTTTTGACAAATTCATGGAAATCTCTTTTTTACTTGCAAATATTTGCAAAGTAAGAATTGATACCTTTGCACAGATCTCCCTTGTGAGGTGCTATGACACTTTGAAGTTCTTTGATCATTTTATTTAGTTTGTCACACTCCAGGCTGCTTAAATATACTTGGGCATCTCAATAGACTTATAAAACTGACTAGCAGGGCTGTCTGTGAAGTAGAATTCATTATTCTCGGGTTGCAAGTAATATTTAGAGCAAAAGATTGGAAGTTAGTAACAGGTATTTGCAAATTTTACAACAAAATTTAAAACCGGGTGACACTCCAATCAAACCTGAATGCATAGATGTCTTTAGTGTCCTTATACAAATTGCAATGCAAATTAACTGTAAACTGAAGTTAGATGATGTCTCATACCGTCAGTGCTACACTATTTCATAATGCACGTAAAATTCTTCATGCTGATGAAAAGATTTCTTCAGTGATTTCTGTGGAGCTCTTAGGGGAAACCACAAGGTCAGGATGGAATAAAGAAAGCAGTTAACAGTGAACCTATCATCATCACCAGTTGCTAGAGTAAAGCTAGAGTCTTTTTAGAACATGTCTGTGTGTTGGTTGAGACTTGACAAAACACCCTTTGGCAAAAGGGACCCTGTTGGAATCCACGGTGGAATATGAATAAAACACCTCTGCACTGCTGACAAATATAGCTTGTGTGGCAGACTGTATGAGTAAAACAGTCAAAAGTTTGCATTGACCTTCACAAATCCAAAGTCTTCAGATGTGTGACTGTGTAGTTTCTAAATGTTTTCAGATTGTAGGAATTATTTATTTTCTACAGAGGTGCTATGACTAATTTAATATGGTGTTCTGTAGTAATTTGCAATTTCTGCCAGACTTGGTATATAAAAATATCAATATGGAAAGTATTTGCTTAAAGAGGTGCCAGCAGTGCGTTCTTAAGCTTGTATTTATCAATGTTTGAAAGAGGAATAATTAACCAACCAGATTACTTAGCTGTAGTTACATACTTCACTGAAGATCTGTAGGTCTTCAGCTCAAAATTAACTACCGGGCAGTTAAAAATATGTACCTAGCACAGTATTTCATATTTAATGGAAATTCATCAGAAATCCATCAGTCAAAACTGGCTTGTACAGAACGAAAAGTATTATTCTGTCCCTTGCTAGTTCTTTCTCAGGCTCCATGACACCAACTGCATGTCTGAAATCGCTGCTATGGCTCTTGTGTTTAATGTAACTAAGCTGTTTTATGCCCTCTGAGAATCTGGGCCATACTCATTAGTGGAATTTGTTTTGCTTTGTTTTACCTCTGGTTATACTATGATATATAGAACTTGAACAATTAGCCCAGAAGAGGTGTTAGGCTATGTGAAATGTCTCTTCACTTGAAGAAAATAATGTTTTTGTTGTTGCCACCATAAATTTGATTCATATTTCATTTCCCTTTTGGCATGTGCAAAAGGCACCTTTCTCTTTTCCATAGCAGAAATTGCTTTCTATTGTAGTAAATGCCTGACTTCTGATGCTTCCTGCAAAGCTGAAGGATTTCTTCTGCAGGGAAAATGTCTCATCTGAAAATGATTGCTAGGTCTAATTTATAAAAATCTGTCAACATGACTAATTGTAAGATGAGTGGTGAAGCTTATTATGTGCAGCATGATGCTGAATATCTTCACTGAGTACAGCAACATATTTCAGCTGTGGCAGTAATGTCTCAAACCCTTTCACACAGCAGGTCAGGAAAATAAATGTCATGCTGCTTCAGAATAAACGGTTCTAAAACACACGACAACTGGCAAATCCATTTCTATTCTGTTTAAGAACTGAGTCAAATTTTAAATATGTATTTCACAGTGGCCATAGTTTTCGTTAGAAATCTTTTCCATTTGCTTGCAATTTTGCTAACACTTTTCTGTAATACTTCTTTCTTCTTTTTCTATGTGTTTTCTTAGCCTCTTAGGACAAAAGACAACACAATTCTTAAGGGAGAACTGAGATGCAGCTGTTTCTACTGTGCTGGCATTGCAGTTAAACTACTAATGAATACATATTCCCCAAGAGATGTATTTCCCAGGGAAATTTTCTTAATTCAGCATGAGCTAAAAAGAAGAAAGGGAAACTGTGAAAACTCCCTTCTTTCCACCCCACACCCCCCCCAAAAAAAAAAAAAAAACAAACCCAAAAAGTTTTGACTCCTTGTTACTTTAGAAATCAACTTCAACAGAAAAAAATTACATAATGTAACAGTGGGAAGACTGTCACCAGGTGTCAGAGTTGATAGAACCAACACCAGTCTTTCTCCATTCTTTGCCTCGGTTTTATAAAGTGCTTGACTACCTTCACCATTCATTGACTTCAGTAGAATTTGAAATTTACACAAAATGTCTAAGAATTGCACTTTTGGCTTTGGCATAGTTTTTCCGTAGGTGGTAAGTTAAGAACCTGACGATAAATGTATGCCGAGTATTTTTTTTCAATTCCTTTTTTCTTTCATTTCTATAATAATTTTTTCTTTTAATCATATCTAAAATATTTTAAATTGAGTTAACATTCAGATGCTTTTCCTTCTGCCTGTTTTTTTTCTTAAGCATTCCCTTTTCTTTATAGTCTTTCAAATGAGACCTGTCACTCATTTCTCCCTTGTTGCTGTCTGAAGAAGATCATCTTGCATGCATTGAGATTGATGCTCTTTGCATAGTCAATTTTATTGCACATTTAGGAGTCTCTAAACCTGTGTGACCTTACCAGTAGCTGTGAGGATAAAAGTCTATTGTAAAATTATGGAGAAAAGAAAGTCCAACTAACTCTTCCAGTGGACTGTATGTGCAGGCAGGTGATAGTCTGTCAGACAGAAAGGCACGGGAGGGCAAACGCGAATAAGGGAAGTTGTGGCAGATCAACGAAAGTGTTGAGCATTGACAAATTATTGTACATAGAAGTTCAGAGAAAGATTTTTGCAACAGCATCTTGAACAAATAGGATTCTTTCTAAAGATGACAGTCCTTAGAATCAAAAATATTTCAGATAATACCTTCTCTTTCCGGGTAAAAAGGGTCCCCAACTTCTCTATTTTATATCTATCATCTAAGACACTCTTGAATCTTTATCAAAACTATAGTCTTGCAAATTATTTTCACTTTTGGAATGCAACTGATATGATATTTCTACATCAGGGCTATTAGAATACAGTTCAGATTAACTTTCTGAAGGTGTTAAAAACAAGCCTCCTTTCTATGGAATTTTCAGAAGCTATCACCAAATGTACTCTAAAAGAAATTCAGTTTCTCAAAAAGTTCTTGTATTTTCTTTCTCTTAACAGGCTATTAATAAAGATCAGTGTACAGATTAATTGCCTGCTGTAATAATTCATCTGTAGGGATGATCAGGGAACATACAATCTCAAGAATTTCTCAGTAATTCTTGTGGAATTAAGCTCTAACACTTTGCTTTGCCACCTGGATGGCTTGATAAAGTCCCAGGTTGGCATTTCTTTGCCTCATCAGCTTTCCATCTGCTTCTTTCTCTCATCTGAAAAACGTCTTCATTCTGTACCCATGTTTTCTCCTTGTATTTGATTGCCTTTTGTTTTAACCTTTTAAATTCTATTTTATACATCTATGTGAACAAGCCAACTGTTTTGCTGAAAGCACAAAAATTTTAATATGTATTTTTTGACTAGAGACCACAGCATGAGTCATTCAGTAGTGGTTTTCTGAAATTCCTTCCAGGTGGAATAGTTTATTACAGAATAGAAGTACTGTGTAAAACTCCAAACATGTGCTATGGATAAGCTTTCCAAACTGTCTGTTTAGCTAAACATCATTAGGCTGGAAATCAGGCTGGTGATCTCAGAATAACAGAGTTCGTCCTTAATTTTTCAATGTTTCTTTGTTGATTTGGGGTGCATTAATGTATAAGAAAACCAAAATACATGTAAAACTCCAGATTATTAAGGATGAAACCTGACAATGAATGCTGACGTACCTTCATATGAATAGAAAAAAGCTTTCATAGCATTAAGTTAAACTAGTATCTCAGCTGCCTGCCTGCGTGAGCTACAAAGAATGTTCTTCCCAAGTCAGAAGGCACTTTTGTACAGGTTCCACATGCACAGAATGCAGTCTTCAGTTTGATCCACTTTTAGTTCTAATCTATTGCTTAAAACATCTCTGCTAGAAGACAGTACTTAAACCTCACTTAAATCTGGGTTTATATCACAGGGTGAGTGCTGCACCTAGGAAAATTCTTGCAATACCAGCTTTCATTATGGAAAAGCAGTAACATGAATCTGTCTTTTTTTTTTTTTTACAGTGGTATGTGAATCTTTAAATAGAAGAATGGGATGCAAATAGAGTTGTTGTACTTCCTTAAAAATCAAGATATAAAGTATTGAACTACGAATCTAGAATCCTCTATGAATTATTTCTTTGCAATTAAAAACCCCACCCTTATAATACGGAACTCCACATCTGGATGTTAAGAATGTGTAACTACATGTAACAAAATATTCCTCTATGTCACTTTACAAACAATTATAGGTATATTCCTGCTGTGCATCATTTTATAAGATTAGCAAGACTAAAAGGTTTAAATTAGTTCTGTCATCCCTAGTCCTTTAGGACCCAAAGACCGTGGCATAATTTTAAAAGAAATATGTTCTTTAGCAGGTGCATGTTTTTCCTTAGTCAGTGGACCGTTGACTTTCTCTCCATAAGTTCCATTTTTCTTCAGAGATCTCTAAGGCCCCAAACACATTAAAGGTCTCAGTAGAGAACACCCCAATGTCTATTAAATTTAACAATAACAAGTCCCCAGGTGACAGCAATTAAGCTGCAAGGATTTGAAGACAGTTAATGTGGATGCCTTTTCCGTGTTTCAGAGAGAAAGCACTCAGGAAGCAAAGTAAAAATGAAAGGAAAATAAAAAGCAGAAGGTTTGCTCTAAACATACCAGACCATATAAAGCCCACTGACTGCAGAACAGCTTCTGAGACTATACCCAGCAGAAGCATTATAAATCTGCACGGTGCAGTCCAATGCTCTTAACTCTTACCTGGCAAAATATTTGCCAGCTGAGGGTTAGATGATGCATTTCTTGCTTACTCAGATATTTTGGAAGTTGTGCTGGTATACGTTGAGGTATGTGTGGCACCATGTAGAAATTTATAGATCATTTACACTTCGTGTTTGCTAGAGTTTGTAGGCACAGAAGAAAGCAAGAAAGTAGAGATACTGCCAAAAATGTGGTCTCAATCTGAGACTAAAAAAAAAATACATTTTTCAAAGGTTTTGGTAACATAACTAACTCACTGTGCAGAGTATTTTTACAGTTTTCTTTTGCTTGCTTGTTCAAGATCCCTTTTAAAAATAAAAATCTACTTCATGAAAAAATAATTTTCATAATTATTATTTTATATGAGCTAACATAGTTTTATCGTTATGCATATGTAATGGAAAGTGGTTATTCTTGAATCTTGTTAGAGGGCTAGAATTAATTTCCCACTCTCATAGTTACTATAGTAACTGCACTGGAAAGTGCCTATTTGGATATTTTTATTCTGAAATAACTAGAATTTTCAATGTAACTTCAGCTGCTTCCAGAGTGATGCATATTAGAAGAAGGAATATGCGTCAGAGAGTAACATCTCACCCAAGTTGTATATTGATACGCCAACAGCATTTTACATTCATAGCCTGCCTTTGACATAACTTACTGAAGTTCTTTAGGTACAGCCTGCAGTGTAGCTGGAGGGAGGACATATGAGGACAAGTGACTTAGACCTTTTCTTCACTTTGAAAAGAACCCTGTGTTTCAATGAGCCATCTGAATTTAACTAACTTGAGTGCAACTCTTAAGAAAGAAACTGGAGTGTCAAGGAACTGTGCCTTTATCTCATCTTGCTGATTTATATGAAAATGGTGTGTGATACGCAGTCATAGAATTTTAATTCAAGATAGGTAAAGCTGAGACACAGACATGTCTGTGACCCACATTTGCTTTACTGAGAAAAAAAAAAAATATTATGTTGGAAATTATTTTTATTTTTTTTAATACATCACTACACAAACTGGATGGGATTTATCTCACCAGAACTGTTTGATAACTGTGTAGTCTTCCTGTGTAAATAGAGGAGAAGGAACTTTTGCAGCTATGCATGTCATATAAAGGTAGAAGTTACGAAGTCTGAAAACCTTGAAAACAAGCATTACTTAAATGCCTAATGTACGAATGAGATAAAACTGCCCCTAGTATACATAAAAATAATCAGATTTACTTAAGAAATTAGTCATAGCTTTTGTGGAGGAGACTTAAGGGAAGAGACATTCCTTCCCACTTCATGAGCACAGTGTTTAGCCTGCCTTTCAGCTGAGAACCTAAGAAGTGTCTTGTTCACTATTTTGTGTAGAGTCGTGATACTGGGGAACAAATTCTGTCTCTTACTCCTTTGAAGGCATCAGTTCTTTGTTAGAGTGTAACATGAAATCATTTTGCTTCCCAGTTTTTAATTTTAAACACTTTTCCATGTTAGGTAAAGAGATTTTTTTTTCAACCAATCTATTCATTTATCAATTTAATTATATAATCCAGTTTCAGGTTTACAGGTACTAGCAGTTTTCCCTACTATAACACCAAGAAACTTCCCTAAATCATGTTTTGTTAAGTCAGTGTTTGAAAATCTAGATTGTAGTTCCCTCAGATTTTGGTGAATAAATCTTTTCTGGCTGAGTTAATTAGATTGTCTACTTGAAATGCTCTTTAAGCATCAGAATCCCATAGATAAACCGATGATCTGTTTAGTAATAAGGAAGATGGAAATGAATTCAGAAAAGCAGCTGTCCTCATACATTACAATGAATCAATATTTAAATGAAAGCAGATGATACAAGTTCATTCATTTCAAAACCACACATTAGCAGTTATTTTGAGGATCAATGCTGCAAAGTAAAACTGATTCTTGAAACCAAAAAAGAAGAGAAATCCACACATGTGCTTTGTGATTTTAATCTTACTGAGGATTTCTAGTTGTGTTGTTCTAGAGTTTAAAGTTATTAAAAAACATTTCCTTGAAAACTTAACTTCTGTCTTTATTACTATTTTGAGAGAAAGTTTAATTCTTTTGTCACTTCACATGCTTTTAAAAATGTGCTCTGGCTTTAAAACTGAGTGGTATGAAGGAGAAAAAAGTCTTTACTTGGAGTCATGTTTCGGCTTCATGCACACATTCAAAAGCAGGTTTTAGCTCCTCCCTGCTTCCCTCTCTCTCTACAAGGCACACTTTGTTCTTGATCCTCTTGAATCAATACAAATAGCAATTCACTGAGAAACAGACTTTTAGAGATCAGTCGCTTGCTGATTGTGTTCAGCTGGATTGAAACCCAAAAAGCACAATTATCCTCTTCTGTTTTAAAAAAGAAGTTGTTAATATACTTCACAAAGTCCTCCTGTGTTGGCCATGTGGTTCTGGTTTACTCTTTTTCTTTTTTGAGGTGAAAGTACTTTTTGAGAAGAGACACGTGTAGCATTTTTCTTATCTAGAACTCTATAAATAATTAATTATTTATATATATACATATATATATATTTGGTACCTGAATCCAGAAATGGGTAGAAAAATTGTGTCAAACTGGAATAATTTTTTCAGTATGTTTTCTCTTCCTGGACTTTTCTTTTTTAACACCTTTTTTTTTTTTTNTCACTACACAAACTGGATGGGATTTATCTCACCAGAACTGTTTGATAACTGTGTAGTCTTCCTGTGTAAATAGAGGAGAAGGAACTTTTGCAGCTATGCATGTCATATAAAGGTAGAAGTTACGAAGTCTGAAAACCTTGAAAACAAGCATTACTTAAATGCCTAATGTACGAATGAGATAAAACTGCCCCTAGTATACATAAAAATAATCAGATTTACTTAAGAAATTAGT
The DNA here is from genome assembly GCA_013400375.1 of Thinocorus orbignyianus. Classification (NCBI taxonomy): domain Eukaryota; kingdom Metazoa; phylum Chordata; class Aves; order Ciconiiformes; family Thinocoridae; genus Thinocorus; species Thinocorus orbignyianus. The sequence goes on from VXBW01003326.1 coordinate 185,984, forward strand.
CATAGCTTTTGTGGAGGAGACTTAAGGGAAGAGACATTCCTTCCCACTTCATGAGCACAGTGTTTAGCCTGCCTTTCAGCTGAGAACCTAAGAAGTGTCTTGTTCACTATTTTGTGTAGAGTCGTGATACTGGGGAACAAATTCTGTCTCTTACTCCTTTGAAGGCATCAGTTCTTTGTTAGAGTGTAACATGAAATCATTTTGCTTCCCAGTTTTTAATTTTAAACACTTTTCCATGTTAGGTAAAGAGATTTTTTTTTCAACCAATCTATTCATTTATCAATTTAATTATATAATCCAGTTTCAGGTTTACAGGTACTAGCAGTTTTCCCTACTATAACACCAAGAAACTTCCCTAAATCATGTTTTGTTAAGTCAGTGTTTGAAAATCTAGATTGTAGTTCCCTCAGATTTTGGTGAATAAATCTTTTCTGGCTGAGTTAATTAGATTGTCTACTTGAAATGCTCTTTAAGCATCAGAATCCCATAGATAAACCGATGATCTGTTTAGTAATAAGGAAGATGGAAATGAATTCAGAAAAGCAGCTGTCCTCATACATTACAATGAATCAATATTTAAATGAAAGCAGATGATACAAGTTCATTCATTTCAAAACCACACATTAGCAGTTATTTTGAGGATCAATGCTGCAAAGTAAAACTGATTCTTGAAACCAAAAAAGAAGAGAAATCCACACATGTGCTTTGTGATTTTAATCTTACTGAGGATTTCTAGTTGTGTTGTTCTAGAGTTTAAAGTTATTAAAAAACATTTCCTTGAAAACTTAACTTCTGTCTTTATTACTATTTTGAGAGAAAGTTTAATTCTTTTGTCACTTCACATGCTTTTAAAAATGTGCTCTGGCTTTAAAACTGAGTGGTATGAAGGAGAAAAAAGTCTTTACTTGGAGTCATGTTTCGGCTTCATGCACACATTCAAAAGCAGGTTTTAGCTCCTCCCTGCTTCCCTCTCTCTCTACAAGGCACACTTTGTTCTTGATCCTCTTGAATCAATACAAATAGCAATTCACTGAGAAACAGACTTTTAGAGATCAGTCGCTTGCTGATTGTGTTCAGCTGGATTGAAACCCAGAAAGCACAATTATCCTCTTCTGTTTTAAAAAAGAAGTTGTTAATATACTTCACAAAGTCCTCCTGTGTTGGCCATGTGGTTCTGGTTTACTCTTTTTCTTTTTTGAGGTGAAAGTACTTTTTGAGAAGAGACACGTGTAGCATTTTTCTTATCTAGAACTCTATAAATAATTAATTATTTATATATATACATATATATNGATTGTTATATTTTTGAGCACTTGTGAGAAAATCGAAGAAGATAAAAGGATATATTCAGAAAGCTGCCAGGCAGAAAGAGATATTCCTGTCATCAAATAGTTCAGTAGTTAGGGTACTCAGTTAGAAAACAGAGAATTGGTTTTGGTTCCTACAGTATCATATGATTAGCCACTTTTGTTTTCCCTTTCCAGAGAGTTTGTAATCAGTAAGGTTTATGTTATTCAGTGATAGGCATCTGAGAATCTGTTTTGCTTTGTATAAAATTAAGAATGAGACAATGAGAGTCATGGGGGTTTGAGTATTCATGTGGGACCGCTCTTTCTGTAGACCACTTAACCTTTCTGTAACCTATTAATGAGAGATTCTCACATTACACAAGTCTCTTATGTCATGTAGCCTGGTGTCTGGAATGTGAAAAGGGTATAGTGTTTGACTGAGTTCCCTCAAGCTGAGAATGGATATCTGCAAACCTACCCAAGAAAAGTTAGAAGAGTTTGTTAAATTCTGTAAGCATAGATGCAAGTAACTTCCTAAATGATGAAGAATACTGACAAACTTGATGCTCTTCAAAAAACTACAGCAAAGAGAGCAACCTTCTACACAAGTTTCTTCATGACGTAGTGAGCTAAGCTCTAATAGGTATTTTCTATGTGTAGGGAGTCAAAGGGTATTTATTTATTGGTTCGGTATTTTGTTCCAGTGTAAATATCTAAAACATCACAAGAGGGCAAACTATAATTTTCACATTGCTATTTTAGTAGCATTTACCTATTTTTCAGATGTTTAACACCCTTAAAACTCATCTTTCATCTGTCACTTAATTTGGATGAGGTAAATATAGTAGACTTAATTAACAGTAGCGATGGAATTACCCTTTAACCAAAGCTTAAACTTCAGAGAAAGAACACCATCTATGTAAAAGGACAAAGTGTTAAGTCTTCAGGTTTTAAACACATTATTTTCATTTTACTTTTCCTAAGAGTTTGAGATGTTCAAAGTACTGGTTTTCTGTTCCCTCACCCAGTTTTGTCTCACCAATGAAGAACAAGATTTCATAAAATGGCCAATTGTTTAATAAATTTTCAGTCTCTCAGGCTATTGACACTAGCAAATTAAACATATTTGGGAAGATTCCCAGATGCTGAGGCCAATTGGCACAGATCAACCCCATGCTAATAAAGTCTCCTATCTGCCAAAACAGGGTGGCTGCATTGTGAATGCCTTTTTGGGAGTCATCACTGAAAAACCGGCTCCCAGTTTAGGCTTGGGAATTATTTAGGAGAGTGCAAATTGGCCTAGGCCGGAAACATTCCCTGGATTATTTTAACAATATGCAGAACATATTTTATTGCCTGGGAATGGTATAATTAACTAGTATAGTTGTAGCCACAAGTAATATGCGAAAGAAATTTCACTGCCAAAGCATTACATAAACATAATAGTCAGTACTAATGAACAATTAGGTTTGTGTTTTTGATGGCTGATGACATTGGACATTGTAAAGTGCTTTGAAATCTAATGATAATAAGCCATGTAAAAGAGCTATGTGGTGTTAATTGTGGAAGTAAAAGTATATTTGAGATCCGCATTGCTGTGCCATCAGTGCAAATGACACAAGTTTTTCTTTAGATGGTATCTTTGCTAACTGCTTTTGCTCAGATCCCTCAGGATACTTTATCATTCAGCTTACAAACATTGTTCCAAATGTTCCTTTTTTCTAGCAAATGGAATAGCTCAGAAATGAAAGCTTTGAGCTGACAGTTGAATCTTCACATCACTGAGAACCTCATTATTCGTTTGCAGTAGTTTACATGAAATTGTGTCTTGATTGCATCAGTTGCACATGCACATTTCAAACCCTGTAAATACAAAGCTAATTCTAAATATCAGCCTCAGATTTTAGAAGAATCATGGGACAAATAAGGTTTCAGAAGCAAGTTGTTCAGCTATTGAGACTTCCCACATGGTGATACTAAAATAAAAAGGAAATAATTCATCTGAAATAAAGGGAAGGATTTGTCAGTTCTTGTTGAGCTATTCTTTCCCAGCATCTGTATTATTATATCAAGTATATACAAAGAAAGAAAGAAAACTAAAAAAAAAGAAGAAAATAAGAGTACAAACTTCATTTTGCTACTACCTCCTTTAGGCCTATAGCCTTAATTAGAAGAGTCATCAGAAACATGACTGTCCATCAAAGTCATTGGTAGGGCAATTATAGTAAAAGATCTCTGAACTCCACTGATTAAGGAAACATGTTTCTGTGTGCAAACATCAAGCATTTCTGACTCAGGCTTGTGCATTAATATGTAATTTACTGATACATTATACAGGTATTATCTCTGACCACTCAGATCTAAATGCCTTTGATCAGAACACAGATAACTCAGTTGTTTGTTCAGTATGCAAATGGTCAGTTTTCTTGAAGTTGTTAATGAAACAGTTCCTTTTTGTGCCCAGGATTTTCTTTGATGTGTGTTTTACCAGTTGAACCCATGTGTCATACTTACAATATGTACTCCCTTCTCTTTGTTACGAAATTGCCTTTTGAGTCAGCTTTGAATACCAGTAAGCCAGCTGGCTGTTCCTCTCTTGTTGTTCATCGTTAAGCACTGTTTGTCATTTATAGAAGTTCACATATTTCTAAAGGGAATGACCTTTGAAAAATTAAAAACACAAGTGTTATTTTTGTAATATCTTCAAAGATATGGTAGTCTTTCACAGTGCTCTGGTTGGAAAAAAGGAGTTCATTGTGTTGAACCATCTTTGATAGAGGAGAAGAATATGCATCTTAATATCTTTTCTATTTTCGTGCATCCCTTCCAATTATATAGGCTCTGCACATATGCTTTGGTGTGCATAATTCCATAGGAATAAGATACATGATTTAATTGTCTGAATAAAATGAACTGGTACAAATGCACGCTAAATAATAAGTTAATTTGGGCCCAGTTTATGTAAACAGAACTACTTCCAAATCCATTTGGTTTCCCAGGTTAAACAAGACAAATACTGTATTTCACATAAATAGGCTTTTTGGTTTTTAATCTTGTGTTAAGAGAAAAGTTGAGATCAAATAATAAAGGACTCTGGCAAAAAACAGTGGCAGAAAAGGTAATTGACAGCACTGCTACATATGTAAATCACTGATAGGCATTGAAGCCACTAATATTCATCTTGTGGTTATTTAAAGAGACTCCATTTAAGTTAAAAGGGGTTTTCTGATGATCCATTGGAAAATTAAAAATAACAGATATAATATACTAAATTTTATTAGCACTTTTCAATTACCTCTCAGTTTCCTTTCATTAATCATGCATCTCCATGAACAAGATGATAAATTGTAAGTGAATACTCAAATATCGTAATATAAAACGTGAGTTTTAGTTTGAACTCATAGCTGACAGGAAATACCCTTCAGGAAAATATAAAAAGCAGTTTTGATAATTCTTCAGGTTTGTTTTGTCTAAAACCATCATCGCTTTCTATCAGTAACACAAGAGTCCTATTTTTATGCGTGATTATGTTTCTGCCTTTCTGCAAGGGAATATCTGTTACATTTTCTTGAGGAATTACAGCTGATATAGAGATAATGCTTATAGTTTCTTCATGACTGTTTACTTACAGTTAGGCTTGGTGAGTGGATCAATATTTGAAATAAGAGATGCCAACTCAGTATGTTGCCCACCTACCTAAAGCATTCAGCAGAGAATTAATTACTCTTGTATATTGCTGGGTTTGATAGTTAGTGAATGATTTAGCTGACTCTTCCTGCCAGTTCTGGAGTTAAGGCAATGGTGTCGGTTAAAGTAGGTATGGCAAGAAAAGACTTCATACTGCAAGTCAGCCTACCCACATATGACATTTCTAGGCTGCTCTGATCAGAAGGGATAGATCTTAATTCAATTTTTTTTTTAATGCCTTTAGACCTGGAATAATAAAGGAGTCCATATAATTTTCTGGGGATTTTTGTTTCTTCAAATTTGTTGTCTGTGATATGTGGACTTCCTCGGAATCATATTGTGCAGTTGCTTTGGTTTTGCAGTGTGAGTAGTGCTGAGAGTGCCTGGTTGGTTCATCTTAACCTGGTAGATAGGTTATGTCCGTATATCTTACTGCAGACACACATCGGCAGATACTATCTTAGAGTCACTCAGATTTATCGCATACACTACGGCTTTTTCAGACAAAGGAATTTTCATATTCTTGAAAGCAGAAAATGTTAATGTATCAGTATTTTCCCTGTGTAATTTTAAAGGAATTAATCTCAGAAACTTTTCAGTAATTAGTTTCCTCATCATAAGTGTATGTCCACTAGTCGTTAAAATAGTTCTAGTGACTGAGACTCTACCAGTTTTAACTAATTTGGGTAGTACGGTATAAAAACAAATCTGAAGTAGAACAGGAAGCTCAAACTGAAAGGTAAAAAATGGAATTTGGAAGAAGGGAATCTCTTTCTTTCCATCTCTTAGTTTCATTCAACCACTGATTTAAGTGTAATTTCTTTTCTAAAACCTACAAAGGATTTTATGAATTACTAAGGTGTTAATTCATCACTGAGGAATTTTGGAATGTGATAAAGCACCTCAAATTTGATCACATTTATTAGTCTTTAGACTGACATTTTTCCATTAAAAAAAAATAATTCCTAACCTAGAAAACCTCCACCAAATCACAGCTCAGACAAGGCAAACACATCATGCATAACTAATGTAACACACACATTTTTCTATCTACATTAAAAATCAGATCTGTCTTATAATTGAAAAGAACATTGCAATTGCAATAATAATTAAAGAAGTTGATGATACACAGGTAAATTTTATTTGAAATGTCAGAGAAGCAGCAAGAGTAGGAAGTTGCTGCTGATAAACATAATTCTCAGAAATATGTCACTGTTTTTTTCACAATTTCTGTGTGTTTTTATGAAAGTTTCACTGATATTTGAAATAATAGTTTCATTAAAGATAGAAGCATAAACAAATGAGAGGTAAATAGAATCTCATGTCAATTCTCTGAAAACCACAAAAAATGGCTAAGTTTTTTTCACACATGCTGTACTTGACAAAATTTTGTCTTTCTCACAATAGTGAATAAAGCAAATATTTTATGAAAGTGCAATGTAGTTTAATTAGCATATTAATCTTCTCCCTTCCTTATACATAGGAGCCATAATTCCCTTAAATGTAAAGCACAAAAGCAACTGGTAAAGCTTTAAGAAGACTCTAGGTAGGAAGGGACACAATTAGCTGTTGTCTGTAAATGCAGTCTTTTCAAAATGTTTTGAAGGATATTTATTATGTCTCTGTCATTTGCAATAGAATGGGGAGTCTAGGTCTAGAAAAAATAATTGTGATAAAGAGAAAGCAGTAGGCTTCATATACTAAAGATTGTTGTTAAAATGTACTTTATACACTGTATACATGTAATCCAGTTATATCAAAAGCTTTTGTTGGAGCTACTCAATATTTTGTTGATTATATTTGTATATCTTTTTCTTTTAGTATTGGCGTTGCTCCTTTATGAACCTGCTGCTTTGCCTATTCACATTTGCTAGGTGATTTGTCCTCAATAGATGCAAATGCTTACTTACCAAAATGGCATCATCCTTTTAAATCAGCCAAGAATAATCATGAGGATAGAAAGGTGGAGGGAAAAAGTCCATTGAAAGTTGATCTGATTCTTAGTTTTCAAAATGCAATCCCTTGGTCATAGGTCCTTCAAGGGCTTGAAATGGTGATGCTAAAATTGTCATGCTGTAGAATTAAATCGCATACCTACTCAAAAGAAATTTTTGACCCAAAACCTCTTACCTGTGAGTGTTTGAATTAAAAAATTATTTTGGAAGAATAGCCTTACTTGGGGTAACATATAACCAGAAATGACAGTAATAGTTGGTGAGCAGTAATGCTAAAAACTATCTAGTAGAATAAAACAGATCTGGTTAGAAAAGTAATTGATTAATCTGTTTCACTGGTTTTGCGAAAACCACATTTCAATAAGATGTTAAGAAAGGTGGTGTGAGTGATAAAAAGAAGTATTCGGGTGAGTGTTGTATCTAAAGCAGAACTTGATCTTGAGAAGAAGTGAGAAACCAAAATTACCTTTTTAAAAATAAGATTCAGTGAATTGAAAACTGTCAGAGTACTACAAAATTAAGTTGGGTTGCCTAGATGTGAGTCAGAACTTCCTGTGCATTTCAACATTTAAAAAACTTAAGTCCCTTAGGGAGTGCTTGGATGTAGACCTTTGGACAATGAGAGTTTAATGCTTGACTTCAACTTTTTTTTTTTTAAATGCAGTAGAAAAGTTGACAATCAACCATATTGTAAGACACAAATAATATTTATAAAGCATTCTGAGAACTCTTAGTGAGTAGAAGTTACAGAATCTTTAATTATACGAAGTTCATTCTTGCTTTACTTTCCCAAAGTGTATATATTAAGACAGTGACTTCCATGGTTTTGGTAGACCGACACTGGTGCATTAACACATTTTCTCTGGTGTTCTTTACATTTTTTTTAAGAATATATTTCTTGTTATTATGTACCATGGAAATATGAAGAAAATAAAATCTGCAATGTGGCACCTGCGTAAAATTGCAGAGAACCTGAAGCAATCATTCTGAGGGGAATTTTTACCATTTTATGGAAATTATTTCCTGTGTTCATCAACACATATTATTGAGTAGTGCTTTGTTATTTAGTACTCTGAGATCTTGGTGCTTTTTTAAGCAGAAAACATTGCACACATATAAGCACTTTATACATTTAGCTTTTTCCTGTATGCTGAACTCAATAGGTATTTTGTGTTTCTTGAGTCCACAAAATACCCAGATACTTTACAATGGGAGTCTGTGGATGGACTGTTATTTCAAACAATTTGATGTAACATCTCTAAGCTGTTTTTTACATATCTATATCTCAGTAGAACTCTGCCTAGAGACACCAAGAATCTGCACGGAAATTATTAGCTGTGAGGTTACAAAGTCCTCTTGCTGCAAACTGCCAGATGCCTTCCAATTGAATCCAGGGTCTTGCTGAGTTAACCCGTGAGGATTTTTACAATATTCCTTAAAGAGAATATAGAGCAAGGTTCACTGGAATTAGAAACAATGCAATGGATGCATATACTCAGTATGTAGATGACAACAGTCATGGAGAACAGTATAAATATTTGGAGAGGGCAAAAAGGCATGTGGTTCAATTTCTTTTGTGAAAGATGTATCAGTTTCAAATAAAAGGCAAGCTCTACTTTTGGGGAAACTTGAGAGAGGAACAGGGGAAGCAATGTCCAGGAGCGTTTAAACATGCTGTATATCTTCATTAAGTGCACTATATAAATCTAACTGCCAGCTAGCACAATGCCTTTTGCAGCTTGTATTAATCTCAGTGACAGTTAACACAATGCCCTCAGTATGAATCTAAATGCCAGTTGCATTTCTCCTGCTTAACTTTTGAGTAGAGCTGTGTAAATGACAAGAATTCTGTCTGGGGAAGGATTGAGTTAGCAGCATATGTCTTCCTGCCAGGTAGGACAAACTCGCTAGTTCAGAAATTCTCTGACTGAAAAAAAAAAGGGGGGAAGGAAGTTTCAGGTTAGTAAGTGGGAATCTGTGATCAAAAGATTACACCAATAGTAATGTAGATAATGTTACATATTATAAGTAGATCAACTAAAGCAAGCTTATAATAAAGTACACCAGGAAGTTTTCCTTCCCAGTCTAAAGGACTTTCTTGACCTTTTCTACTACCAGTACTTTACCCTTAATTTCCCCTCTAATTAAAATTGATAGCTATATCATTAAATATTTCAACCTTAGTCTGTGTACAAAAGGGATTCACATGGAGATCCGAGCATTATTGAGGCACAAAGGTTCAGACCTTTTAAAGTTTTCTAAGTCTCTTTAAGGGAAGTAGGAATCAAAATTAGTCCTTATTGAACAGTAGAAATTACAGGCAGGTAAAATTAACTTCCTTATCTAAACAAGATGAGTCTTCACCTTTTGAATTTTGCTGTATGTGCATGGGTACTACATTAGTAAGTAAATGGCAATCTGATGCTACTTAAAAGAACATGGAAAAAAATAAATGAATGACATGCACACAGCCCCCCGTCTGGCCAAATACTACTTGGTGTCAAAAGATAAAGGTTTTTTTTCAGGGACTGGCCAATTTTGTACAAGATTGAGAGCAGGCCAAGCAAATATGTATGAATTTTGGTATATGAAATAAATTCTAATCAGTTATTGCTGAAGATTTTCAAATACAAGTATGTGTGAATAGCTCAGAAGGAATGGTTATATGACTTACTGCTTCCGCTTTTATAATAATTGTTTAAGGAAAAAAACACATTCCTCTGGACATATTTTAAGCATGTCATAGGGGAAAAGGGATTTGTACGTGGTTTTTAAAAAAGGCACATGGCTGTATATTCCCTGTCCTGGTGTTAAAAATGTTTATACTAGCTATTCAATGTCTTTGTTTAGTCATTTTGAGTAGTTTGGAAAGATAAAAGTAGTGACAAGAAGTGTTTTAATTAATCTTCAAGGAGCCTGATAAATTAAGACTTCCAACTATTCTTGAACCAAATAGGAAGCCCTTTAATATGAATTGCACAAAACAGTTGGATGTCTTTTTTTTTTTTTTTTTTAGACTACATTGTTCTGTTCATCTCCATAAAAGACTAAGCAAATGTAATTAAACATATTGAAGAGTTTAAGTAAACAGACATTCTTTTTGGCTTTAGTTTGATCAAGATTTCTACTGAGAAAAGATGTACTTTCCTTTAGATAAGATCTGCAGCGTAAATGCAGAATGCTGTATTCTGAAGGTCAGCTTTGAATCACATGAACTTTAGCTTAAAAGTGCAATCCTAGTTCTAACATAGTAATTAGTATTAATTCTGCATTTTAAAATGTATGAATCTCTTGAGTTAGAAGCAGAAGACCAAATGGGAGCGCTTTTGTTTTCCATGGCTGTTTCAATTTTTATGGTGTCTAGACCAATAGACCGATATCCATGGAACCAAGTATGAGAGGGAAGGCACAAAGTGTTGTTTCATGAAGTGTTTACTTCATTCTCTCATTTTATTTCTGTTTCACAGAATGGAATGTTCTTCTTGTCTGAAAGTGTATATACAGCTATAGCTCTATATGGGAATGTGTGCACATATATAGATTTGTATTTAGGTTTTATATAGGTATACATGTGGGAGAAAATATAAATACATATAACACAGTGTTGAAGCATACTGCATTGTGCTTTTGTCAGTGACTAGGAGTTTTTGGAGTGGTTATTCTCACTGTCTTTTGAATATTCCTGGCCTCATCGTGTTCTTCCTGTATAGCATGGGAGAAAAAATGTTGTCATGAGTGAAGGTGCTTTTTTTTTTTCTTATCTACAGTTTTCATTTTACCTCACTCAACATGAAAGCATTTAATTTGGAGAGTACCCGCTTTGCAGTGATTGTGTTGTAAAGGTGTGCTTATAAAATAGAAGTGTTTTTTGGTCACTGATTGATGTTATGTTTGAAGAATAGAAGAATGATGGGTGCCAGGTTGACTCTTTGATCTCACAAGCACTTTGGACTATGGCCAGAGCCGCTCTGAACTATATATAAACCATGAAAGCATCTCCATGAATACTTAAGAACTGCCATTTCTCTTTTATATCTCTTAGATTTTATACCATGCTCTATGCCTCTATTATCTGAGTGTCTTCCAGTATTCAACATAGGACCTTCATTCTGACTTTTCTTCAAAAATTAGCCCTTTGAAATGTTTTAATGGCAATGGAAGGAATTTTTTTCCTTAAAGCATATAAATTTCAATTATCTTTCCACATATAAATGTCTGTAACTCCTGGCACAAGCCTCTTTTGTAGCATGCAAAGAGTTGATGTATCTTGCTTTATGTTAGTCCTGAAAGAGATGAGTTTTGTCAGCCCAAAGGTGTGTGATACATCAGTTTGTAGTTGCTGGCCAGCCATCAAGTAAGGCCTGGCTTCCCTGGAAGGGAGCAGGCAGTTCTCTTCTAGCCAGGCAGCAGAACAGTCCATAACAGATAAGATACTAATTGCAGGTTGTTTTAAGACTGGTGTATAAAATCCCAGATATGTTGTTTTGGAGTGAAGAAATCTAAGGCTAAAAAAGTTCTCAAAAATGAAGGAGTTACAAGTTACATGTAATACAATTGTCAGGAGTTAGGAAAGGCTTTTTTGTATAATAAAATGGAGACAGTTAAAACATATTTGAACACACACGTACAAGGTGTCTGTATGTTCATATGTGCGTGTATATTACATAGTAGTCTAAGCTACGTGGTTGCTGTCAGCATCAACAATAAATCCTGATCTTTTTTTCGTGGTAGTTTTGTGGTTTGCAAACAGATGTTCTCCACTGAAGGAAGCATGCAGTGCTGTCAAGTGTTTCTTTCTGACTACTGACTTTACCCATGTCTTGCTTAGATTTACCAGCAAGATACTGGACTAGTTGGTGGTACTTCATATGGTGTGAAAGATAAATAGAACTGACTGCTACCTCCATATGGTTGGGATTTGACTTCAAGAAATCTCTCAAGTGCAAACAGAATTTCTGTAGGACAGAGAAACAGCATTAACTTGAGTGAAAACGTGAATTTATAAAATTGAATACCCTGTCCTCTGAATTATTTTCTGTGAATAAATTACTTCTTTTTTAAATGGGTGGCAGCATTCATAAGACTTTTGCCAAAACCTGGTAGTGTATGTGAAGTTGTATGACCTCTAGCTGAAGTTGATTCATTAGTACCATTACCTGTTCATATCCAGGCCTAATCAGTGACTGGAAGAGATATAGGAGCTTGGCAGAAGAGGACATTTTTCTATGTGATTCATACCATGGTCACAGAGGGGAGATTTAATTCTGCTTAATAACTGACAAGGCAGTTGCATCAAAAAACAGTTTCTTAAAAACTATGTTCTATTGTTGAACTTATTAATTTTACAATATTGATATATTTCCCATAGTATTTGTTGTTCCATACTGTTTTGTATACTACTAACACTGCATAAAATACCACATACATGAATACCTAGTTGCTACAAGTGTCCTGGAGTTAACTAAGCACTGTAAAAGTGAAATGTGAAAAAAATCATATTGACATTTCTGTGCATACTTTAATTGTTCTGAATTATTTACTAAATCAAAGACCACTGAGTAAATCAATCATTTCACCAGAAGTTCACTAGTAAATGAAAATATCACTTATAATAAAAATGGTAACGTTCTAACATAAAGATACACTTGACATGAGTAAACTGGACTGATATGTTCACCAGCAAAGGGAATTAAAATCCTCTTGTTACAATTTGTGAATATAGTACTTCATGTTGTTAGTGTTTCAAAAGCTAAAGGGTATTGGGGAATTTCATTGGAAGAAGTCTTTTCGAAACAGAATTCTTCACTTCTTATGATGGTTTCGCTACTAGGGAGTTACTTATTTCTATTTTATTATAATGTATCTGCAGAAATGTATATGTCAGCTGTAGAACTGAAAAATTTTTCTTGAGACATTTTCACCATATTTCATATATGCTAATTTTGTTCCCTGATCTTTTACTGTGTCACGTAAAGCAACTGTTTTTCTCACCTTTATTCTTTTCATTTTCTTCTAAAGGAGAATGATTGTAGGTTATTAATGAAGCTAAAAGAAACAGACCCTTTAAACCTTTGCTTACTATTTGATCTTCTAACATATATGGCAACACTTTTCAATCACCCGCTGATTGTAATTCTTCTGAAAGTTCCAATGTAGCCTAAAAATCAATATTAACAGATGTTGTTTGCTTTAGTCTGAAAGTGTTCCAGAAAAATGCTTGTCAAATGCATCCCATGTATGGTTTTATAAAGTTTCAGATTCACAGAATCAATATCAGCAGATGTTCTCTACTTTTATTTTATTTTTTCCCAAGGCATTGCAGAAGTGCTTCTTCCAGCATAATTTTGAAAGAAAATTGAAAGCAGCGAGTGTATGACAGCTTTCACTGTTGCCAAAGAATATGCACTTGTCAGCTCTTTGAGAAATACATTGTCTGCATCTAATATCATTAGAGACCAATAACTAAACAGAAAAAAATAGTTTTACTTAGTTCACAATGAATTATTGTCTAAATCACTACTTAATGTAGTCCATACATGTTAAATTTTATATTAGGGCTAATTATTGTTATTATTAATTGTCTTTATCTAGTGAGAAAGTTCACGTAGAAAGGAAATATTCCAGAGACAGTTAGGGGTAAGACAAGAAACTCACTTCACTGTGTATTGGTTTGCAACTGGGTTTTGAAGGTCAGCTTGGCTCAACATCATTTTGCAGTTTAGAGTTTGTTTTAAAGCGTTGACATGAAATCTGTAATTTTTACATGGATTTCTGTCTCAGAGAGTGCGTTAGAAGATTCCTACCTGCAGAAAACAAAATGAGGAAAAAAGAAGGAAGCAACCCCCCAAACCTTTTCATTGGGCAGTTTGGAGGAAAGAGTTCTTAGCTGTTTTATCCCCTTCTCTAGTGCATTAAAACATGTAGTGTTTGAAACTGAATATTTGGTGAATAGGGTTGTTTTTCTGCTTAAAGTAAAGCATACCTCAAATCAGATATACAAATGTGTATGTGCTTCTCTTTGTATGTGTATAATAATTTCTAGTAATTTTAAATGGCAATTAGATGACTTCTTAGAAACAACATGCATCTGCTGCAAGTTTGGGAAAAGTGGTCAGTACTAATTATAAAATATATTTGATATTAAGACATTTTTGCTACCTATCATAATCTTTATGTGTGTGTTAAATATGCCTCATTCTCAGTGCTATATTAAAATGACAATGACTTTCCGTGATAAGTAGGAATATAATAATACCCTGATAAATTGCAGCAAGATAAAGCCTGCAGACAGATCTGCTTTAATATGATTATGTATCTCATGTCAGTAAGTTTTCTACAACTGGCATAATTTCAGTAGGAATAGCAATTGGTTGGTGGAATTATACTTTCAACATCTCCAAGCTAATTACAGGTTCTAGTACATCATGGTTTTAAAAATGTGGAGTTATTTTTTTGGAGGTGAATTTAAACCATTGGTATGTTTATACCATACATCTGGGATTATTCTGTGTGAGCTCTGAGCTAAAAGAAAACTGTGCAACTGTGTTAGCACAGCAGCAAGTCTACACAAATAAAGCTGCCTCTCAGCAGGGTTTATTAATTTAGGCATCACATCATGCTACTGCAGTTACATAGCTTCTTTTTTTTTCAGGCTTAGAGGGTAGGCAGAGTGTGCTTACATCTGCCTGGAATACATAGCGTAAACATATGCCAGGAGACTTGGCCCTGAGTTGAATTTATTTTAACAAAATTGTGGAAAATACGATGCCTGTTTATTATATTCAGATTTAACAGTCATCAAGAAGAAGCCAATATTCATAAATCATCTGGGATTTTTGTTGGATTAAGTGTAATAACCAAATACACAGTTTTACAGTAGCAGCTTTTTCTTTGGACCTTTTTATATATCTGTATCTGTGGCAGCCCCGGTGTGATAGCAGGTTCTAGTATATGATGTGGTTTATTTTCGTTGTTTTTTGAAGGACAGAGTGAAAAGAGAAAAGAAAAAATAAGAACCTTTTACATTTCCTTGGTATACCTCAACTTGAGTAGTGGATTAGTGATTATACAGTTTCAGTATTTCTGTAAGCAGCAGAGTAATATTTAGTATGCACATACTGGTAAATAGGAGGAACAGAGGAGTAGGATGCAGAGAAACATAAGGTATTGCTATCCTTTGGACACATTTTGTTCTTCTATTTTAAAAATATTCAAATGATAAATTCCCTTCATTTCATTTTGTACCATAAGAGGTAGAATTAAGGAATTTTGGTGGGGGGGGAGGGAATGAAAAGAAAAGGAAAGGAAAGAAAATTCTGCAAATAAAAAGAAATACCTGATCTCAGCTATAACCACAAATCAATGCCCTTCATCAGATTGCTCAGCATCTCTGTGCAGTGACTTTTCTGACTGTGCTTAGCGTCATGCCAGCACAGCCTTAATAAAACTATATGGGCACTTCCTTCTAGTAAAGTAGACTTTTCTCAAATGAAAGGGAACCACAAAGCCTTGAGCTGTTGTTCTTAGTCTCATTGCCACTGGTTTGGAGAATAATAATGTATAATGCCAGAACTCCTGTCCATCCTTTTACCTAATATGAGGAAAGCTCTCTCTGTCCGTATAAGGAATGCCTCATTCCTTTTCTTTTATCATAACAGTCTATCATGCTATTAAAATAAATTAATTTGGAATCTTTAATACTTCAGTGGACATTTGCAGGTGCATCTGTGGCCAAGTGGAGGAATTTTCGTTATAACCTTACTCAAAAATTAAAATAAGGATTTTTTTAAACATTGAAATATGTAAAAGCAAATGATTTCACGAGGTAACACCTTTGAGCAGTCTGTCCATATTAAACGTTTAGGAAACAAGAAATGTTCCATAATTATTATTTAAATAAGTGTCAGCACATGAGAAATTTTAACAGACTGGTAGTCTGTGATAGAGACAATGCCATGTTGTTTTCAACCACAAACCTAAAAACTAAGGTTCGTTAGTTTGAACTGATGGGTGACAGCATTGCATGTGAATTTAAGAGGGTAGAAGGTTATTAAGTATATAAAATAGAGACCTAGCTGTTAAAAAGTAGGAACATTAGGATTATCTATGCCTTCAGAGAATTTTTCAACCAAATTTTACTTTTCTAAGCTTAGAAAAGTATGTTTATTAAGATACTTTTGACTAACAGTAACGTAAATTGATTAACTGTCTAGAAATTCAAGCCCTTACCACAGGTCTTCTCACAGTCACCTCTGGCATTTCTGTTTTTCATCCAGTCTTAAATTTTGCAGTGCTGGCCCATTTCTAGGATAAATAGGTATAATTCATATTGCCAGCTGCTGGGGACTACTGTATTTGCCAATAAGTGGGTATCAGGAATAGCTGAATGAAGAGATGGTTGAATTGAGAGGAAAAAGTTTAAAATTAGCAAACAAGATGAATGCTATCAGATCTAAACTAATTTCTATCCAGATTCATCAAGGACACAGCTGCGTGAGTGTGTGACAGGAAGGAGAAAGGCAAGGAATGTTTATTTGATAAAATGAAATATAACAGGAATTTGCAGATTGCATTAACTGAAATAATGTTGCATGAATAAGTTTTTTAGAGATTGTGAAATAATCAGGAGGAATCGGAATAAATATTTCACAAATAAACCCCTCTCTGTGACAAGTAGCACAAAGATATTGTTCCGTACTTTAAAAAGGTGCTGTAAAGGAGCTGACTAGTTAAGGCCAGTTTTGTTTAGAGAACATATATTTTAGGACTTTGATTTCAGATAGGTTCTAGCACATAAAAAGCAGATTTATCCTTTCAAATAGTTTCTGTAAAGATTATTTTCCTTTTTTTTAAAATCAGCTGAAATAACCAGCTAGGATTGCAGTTATCAGAAAGGTTTAAGTTTGTGACACTTTAGATTCGTCTTCAAAATGCTGAATCTGTCAGATTTTGAACTTCACAGATTTTGAACAGTTTCTTCTAGACTAAGAAATTACTTGAGGTGGGGAGAGGGCAGGGGAGGAGAAGGGAAAAAGAAAAATGAGCTACCAAGTCACAGAGTCTAATAGAAGAATTTTACTTTCCATGTGGATCTGACAATACATTGAAATTAATTAACATTGAAACTGAGTATGAATGATGAGTTTGATCTTTCTAAGGAGCCTGCCCTTGAAATGGAAGAGATTGAGACAAAAATATGTCTAGAATTAAATAGTCTAAAATGGATTATAGGAAAAAACATTATGACTTCTTAGATTAAATTATTAGTTCTAGAACTTGAATAGTGTGAAAATGAAGTAGCCAATGTTAATGTGGGAGTCTAGGGCTATGTTGACTTTAGAACTTGTATAACTTTTGCAGAATTATCTATTATTTCCAGTTTTTATTGCCTGTCATTTGCAAGATTATAAAAATAATTTATTTTGGATATTGGACCTTTTGCTGGTCCTGTAGAATTTCTGCTAAGCAGAGTTTAATCACAAGTACAGACAAGGAAAAGTGATATAGTCCATGATATATATGTATAGCCTATATATGATACATCCCACAAGAGACAGATCCTGCATTCTGAAGCAGGATAAGCTTGTCTAGATGGGCTGATGTGCACATTTGAAGAGCTGATGAAGAAAAAAAATGTTCTTTTGGGTTTTGAAGTGCAAATAGACATATTTCTAAAGGGCGGGAGAGGATAATGAAATTAGTAAAACTGAGGAATTCAGGCTGCTGCTTTTACTATTTATCCATTAACTATCTAGCATATTTGAGAAAAGTTGTGAAACAGGTAAACATAAACTGCTATCTCATTTTCTTTTTATTTTATTACTGTCGAGTAGCTCAAATCACAGGTCAGCTTTTTTCAAAGAGCTTATCCAATGGCCAAATGGTAAAGAACTGTTGAACTTCAATGTCCTATTGCACTTCCAGATATTTGTTTGAAACCAGAAGATTCTTCCTTACGTACTTTTAGTATTTTATTCTTTGATTTCTTCAGGCAGAAGTGTTGTGTTTATTTGAATTGTATCCTGATAAAAAGAAACGGAAGTTCAGAACAGCTTTGTGAAACCAGCAACTCCTCTGTGTTTAACTCTCTTTGTTATATTTTTCTTTTTCAGAGGGGAATTCTTGATCTTCTATACTGAAGAGACTTTTCAGATATACTTCTATGTGCTTAACTGAATTTGGTGTTCTTTTTCTGTCTTTTCCCCTCCAGGACACAATTAATTCATTCTTGAGGTTTGTACCTATGTTCAGATAGGGTGATATTTTCAGCATGATGCCACAGCTGTGTTGCTCACAGTTGCTCTGAACCAGAGTTTGCTGAGGTTGTCAACTTCAAATCATTCATTTAAACTACCTATTCATCTCTGCCACAGGTCTCAAGATGAGATGTAGAGAGAGATCTTTACATTTTTTGGATGTCTAATAAGAATGATAAAAATATGCACATGGTGGAGAATGACCACATATTTTAAGCATGATTCATTACAGACTCTTGTCCAAAAAGACTTGTCACTTGAACTAGCATCTTCTTTGCTCTCAGCTGCTGCAGCTTAAAACTGTATGGATAGGGTATGTAAATTCAAGGCAAGCTTCTTAGCATTTCTGCCTTGCCAAATGAATCATAGATAGGAAATCACTCAGCTTGCCAAAATTTATCATACTGTGTCTCCAAAAGTGAAAACAGGTTTTTCATATAGCAAAGCAAATGATGTGTTTTGCCACAGATAATATTTTGAAAGTTGATACAAAGTATCTTTGTAGCACAGATATATTTTTTCCCAAACTGATTGTATACTTCAAAGTACCAAGCTTTTTGAGATCCCCTTAAAACTAATTAATCAACTTTGCAAACTGCATGTCTTCCTTTCAAGTACAACCCACAATGCTTCTACCTTGGGGAATAATTTTCTTGTTTTCCTAGCATTTCCCAATCTAATTATTGTACCTCTAAATAGGAGTTTTGTTATTATACAAGATTAATTAGATATGTTATTTCTTTATCAGGTGATAAATCACCAAAGGATTGATGTTAAGCTTATGAAATCAACAAAGACTGCATAAGGCAAAATGCAATTACTTCTCAATTAAAAATCCATTTGACATATTTGAGAGATTAATAAAGAAATTGGATTTGTTTCTAGAAAAAAGGATTGGATTTTCAAAAAAGATGAATCATATTTGGTACACCTCATCTGAATCTAGGTATAAACCAAAGCAAAAGTGTTAGCTTGGTCAACTAGACTAGTAGAGACTTAGTTTTTCTATATGAACTCAAGAATGACTGAGCTGTAAATCAATTTGTAACCTGGTCTGTGAAACACTCATTAACTTGCCATTTAACCACATTTAAACACTTGGTTTGAATTTGGGCATTCCATTCTTCCCCCTTTAACCTCATAAAATGCCTGAAATACAAGTAGTCTTTATTAATATTTATACTTCTAGGACATGTGTGTCCACTAGGTAGAGGTCTGTGAAGTAGAAGACAATATATTCAGTTTAAAAATATGAGTATTAGCTCATATTTTTAGAAAGTATTAGCTGATAGATAAAGTATTATGTTCATTCTGGAAATTAGGAGTTCTTGAGATGTGGGAACTGAGCTGTTTGCCGCCTTGAGCAGCTGCAAAACAATCTGAGCAATGCCCAGTGTTACAAAAAATACTTAAGCAGTTGACAGCTTGAACACTTTATGTTATCTCTTAAAAAAGATACACAGTGACAAATTTGATCTTACCACCAATATAAACAGTAATGTCAACGATCCCCTCGGTTTCATCAAACATCCCCCTTTTATCCCGAGTTTCTGTGTACAACCTGATTGCCAGTGTGTGCTTGCAACTTCTACTGGTGTCTTCTCTGTTACTGTCACTGAAGTGTCAAAGTAGGGTCAGACTGCCTGGTTTCACCTACAACATCAAGCAATCCCTTTGATATGTTAATTAGGAGTCTTGAGGAACTTTTAAATAAATGGGTATTTGCCCATATTGCAAAAAAACATAGGAAACAGAACCCCCTTCCCATAGATCTGGTGCTTGAGTCTGATGGAACATATTTTCGTCATATTTAGCAGAGTTGAACCTCTCTTGATTCCATGTCATCCCTTTTCCAAGGACAGTTGATTCTTACAGCAAGACTTTCTTGAATTCTAAAGGTCCTGGAAAACACAGATGAATGTGATGATAATAATTTACCGTATTCTGACCAGATGAGAATGTGTTTTGCACAGAAAACTTGTTCTGAATTCAGTCTTATTTATGCAAGCTTTAGGGTGTGAAGAAAGCATCTGAAACTGTAGGCTTTTCAATCAAAGAAAACTTTCATCATATTCAAACATTATCTGGAGAGCCATATGGATGACACTCTGGCAATCTGCCATTTATCAAGTATCTGATCTATCAGTTTCTATGTCTTCTCTTGAAAGCCTTATAGTAAAGGCCCAATGATTTTTCTTTTCAATCTTTAGCAATCAAGTAGGCTTTAAAACAAGAAAAGACATGATTTCATAATTTTGGATTCATAAACCGGAGTTAGTGAATAGCTTCTCCCAGACTTTAGCTTTAAAGTATGGCAAAAGACTTTAAACAGAATGTAGAAATCATAGTGTGCGAGGACAAAAAAAAATAATTATCCGGTAGGATTTCATGCTAAATTTTAGTCCTAATTAATGTTACAAATACTGTACAACAGAAATGCAGTAATATTTATTTCTAGCATTTACTCTAGGAATTATTGACATTCTTTTATTAAGTATTTTATTGGAGTAAAAATGAAGATATGAGAAGATCAAAACTATTTGAAAGTTTCTGTTAACTTTTTAAAACTACTCTAGATGAAAGGGATTTTTGCTGTTGTAAGAACCCAAATATTCTGAAGCTTTTAAGTAATTTTAAAATGTTTGAAAGAATAAAAAAAATGGAAAGGAAAATCTTTGTCTTAAGGTAGATATTTACTATTCTGTTGCATATTTCCTAAGAACAGTAAGTAGAAATTCAGTGATTTGACTTGTATACAGACTGACTGCTCTGGGTATTTGTGTAGCTTTTAATGTTCCAGTTAGCAAGCTGTAATGTTAATAATCTCCCTTTCAATTTCCATTTTTGCACTGTCTGAAATATTTTTATCTAATGAGTTGCAAATACAGCTGAACAATAGAACCATTCCTAATTAAAAACTGACACAGGATGCTTTTCAACCTTATAACTACCTGGAGCTCCACAAATATTGAAGAAGACTAAATTATTTCTAAATTGTGTATATCTTAGTTAAGACAAGTAAAGGACTCCAGTAGCAGGCTGTCTTATCAAATATGAAAGGCCAGTAGAAAAAGCTTCAACCTTCCATATTTAAAACATTTTATGTAGCATTCACTCTTAAGCCACTAATAGAATGTTACAGAGAGGCAGTCACATAGTCAGATAAGCTTGGAGAAGAAAACTTGGGTGAAATTTCTCTCCCTCCACACCAATCACACTTTCTGAAGATACAATGCTCGCATAATCTCTGGATTTAATCTCCCCAGTATGCAATAGCACTAATCTGAGGCAGTGCAGAATAATAGCCTGGAACAATCATTAAGTAACCAAAATGGCCTTAATGGAGAAAAAAAACATAGTCCAGGACAGTATATTTTTTTCTTACATTGCTTTGTAAATGGACCCCTGGATATTTAGCAAAACGAGTCTTGTACTCTTTAGGCCAAGTAGAGACACCTGTCAGGAGGACTGTGGTAGAAGCCCAGGCATGATTTTTTTTTAACAAGCAAGCATATGACTATCAGCTCCTAATGCAAGAATAGGAATCCTGTCTCAGTGGCATGTGTTTTTCATTCTAAATTCCTAAATTCTTGTTCAAATGGAGAAAATTTACAAGTCTCTGCATATTTCTTTCTTCAGGGCTTCAGGCTTTTGCACTGGGATCTGAGTGTGGTTTGGATATATTCTTCCATTACTTAAATTTCTTCCATGAAGGTGGTTGACAAGTAGCCTATAGAAGTGGAAATTATCTGTGCATTCAGCATGGAAGAAGAATATGTCCAACTAGTAGAATAAGAAAATTTAACTTTTTTGGCAAAAGGGAATTTTTTCTAAATTTCTTCAAAAGATATTGGCTAATCTTGAGATTAAAAAAAATAATAGTTCAATCCTTTAGCTGTCAGCATCTGACAGCAGAAAGTATTTTGGTTCATTTGGAGGTTTTATATAGGATAAGGGCTACGTATTTTCCCTGTATAACCATAGTTAATATTCTTATTGCTCATAGTATGCCTAGTGCTATGGCATATTTCTTTCCTCTGTTTTACAGTGAGTGTTTGAATTTGATCCTGCGTTGCACTTGGACCATATTTTACTGGAGGTGATAGAAAACCTGTGACTTTGAATGCTGTTGCAGTTTTAGTTGGCTGTTTGATAAATGGCAGCATGCCTAAGTGTTCTGGGATTTTGTCTCATTTTAGTTTACTAAAGGCCTAATACAAAACGTATGAAGGCAACGGAAAAGCTTTTGTCTTCGGATTGGGCCCTAAAGAATTGCCAGTATCTATTGAAAAATCGTGTTGTACTTTTCAAATGAAGAGATCAGTCATGATATCTAACTGACTCCAGTAACATCTCGATTGAAATAAGATAACTTGGTATTTTCTGTTATTAAAAAATGAGATTTTTCCCTTTGAAGCCTCGTAACGAAATACAGACTAAACAATTTTTCTGCATATGAGCTAATCGCATTTTCTTTGTAGTCTTAATGGTCTAAAGCTCTGGATCTTTGCCTCTCCAATTTCAGCAAATGAATAATACCTGGAGGGATAGAAATTTCATATACTTTTTTCCCCCAAGGTTATCTATTCTGCTGACTGCATGGCTGTCTCTCTAAACCATTCTATCAATTGCTCAAGTGTGAATGCTATGTAATATGTTTTATATCTGGAAGGTTGAAGCTTTCTTCTCCTACTGGGAGTTTCATATTTTGATTAGACAGTCTTAGTTTCTTTCTTTTTCTACCTCCTAAGAATTCCTAAAAAAATGGTCTTTTTGTACAAATAGTTTGGCAACTACAACTTTATAGTTACTTACATAGAATTTACTTTACTCAGTAAAACAACAGAACTACACACCAATTTGAATAATCTTCCACATCAGCAATGGCGGGCTAGAAGTTATTTGATGTTGTAGTAAATACTATACTCAAATACATATTTTTTTTGAATATTACCTCCTCTAAAGGTTTTGGTCTTATAAATATGCTAACTTGTTTTTTTTATATTACATGGACGCTGTTATACTGTTTAAACCTTCTTTTGGTCAGCTGGAACCTAAGACTAAAGAAAATTGTCTGTAATTCAGAGGCCCTGCATTGCAATTGCAGAAAAGCAGGATTTTCTGGGAAATCAGGTTATTCTAATTTACACATAGCAGAATAGAGGAGTCTTGGTTTACATGAGGATGCAGTTATTTAGGTGCAATGCAAAGAGTAATGAGTATGTGAAATAAATCTAGCATGGGACTTAGCACTTACCCAACCAGCAGGAACTATGTTATTAACTCTAGTGATTAATGTAGTGAGTAGATTTTAGAAATGATTTATTCATACTTAAATTCTTTATATCTGTGTAATCTCAGAAGCTACAGAAACTATCATTTCTGTTTTCTGGCTGTGTTTGTAGTGGCTCAAAAGAGACCAGACAAGTTCATGGCAAGGAAGCCCTGAGAGGTTTATTACGAGATAATGTGGAGCTGAGCAGGTTGCTGAGCTGAAAATGGTTGCAGGCTGAGAGCACAGGAAGGGGAAGGACTGGGTGCATTTGGCCTGGCCTTACACTCGTCACTACGTGTTCCTTTACAGCAGGTTGTGGAGAAACAAGAATGAGCTCAGTGAACCATAGCTCTCATTCAGTAATGCTGTCCTTTTGTTTATCTGCATGATAAAAGGAAGTAGAAGGAAGATAGGAATAGTCATAGTATTTCATTGAATACAGTTGTTGGGACTTGTTTGGCTCTTGGATTTTTAAGTGGCTTCAGGGAGTTATCCATGGGCGTTAATTAAAGAAGAACTCTCAAGACTTATCTGTTCTCCCAGAGCGCTCACTACCCACTCAGATAGACTAACAGGAGAGCAAGGAGATCCCTGTTCCTGGAGTCAAGCCAGCCTTGCCCAGGGTCCTTCTCTGTTGCTGAAAAGGGGCTATATCACAGCACAGATGATGTTTTTTTTTCCCTTGGCAATGTACACAGTCACTATTGCAATCGGGAAGTTTTGAACTCTGGAGAGATTAAATCCATTGATTTATAACTTTTGCCACATTAAAGGAACTGAATGTAAATCAGTTGGATTAAGCAAATATAATGCTGCATTCTTTTCAAATATCTGTTATGAAATATTATATTATCATTTAAAAGCAGACTTTTTTGTCTTGATAGTGTTTGGTTTAAATGTTTTTTGGATTTACAATGGCATACATTATAAAAAATATCTTGTGGAGAAAAACTCTGGCTGCTTAGTCTGGATCAATTACATTTCAATTTAAAGTGACCAATATATTAGGTCTTAAGTGTGATTTGAGTTTGCAGACAAGTAAAGCCATTCATCCCAGAAATATTAATCCCAAATATACCTTGCACACTCAAGATTATCTGACCTCATCAGTACTTGAAACTAGTTCTTGAAACCACTCCTTTGCCTCTTCCAAATGTCAGTAAATCCAGCAAAGGTCTTACCTGGGCTCCAGCTGCCACAATCATGCAGCTCTCTAGTCTCAATTTACCATGAGAGCTTTTGCTGATATGCCTACACAAATGAAATGCATATTTTGACTGGCATCAAAAGACTCTGAAGAGAATGTTTGGCCATGAAATAAGTGTGATGGAGAAGCTTAGCCGTAGCTTTTTATGAAGCTAGCAGGTTAGATTCGGTTTGGGAGAGGTGGAGAACTTAAGTGGCTGATGCAAACTTGTACTTTTCTGTGGCACATGACGGGGATACTGGCTTTCAGCAAGAACGCATTGACATGAAGATGCTTATTCTGATGCGTACAGAACATAGGATTTTTAATGAGTGTTTAGTGGTTAAGAATAAAAATCCAAGGAAATGCATCAGAAAGCTCCCAAATATACAAAACTATGTTGTTGTTGTTTATGCAATGTCTGACAGAATGATGATGCATTTTGTTTGTGGTTTTTTCCCCCCCCAGGACCATATTGTTTTACCATTCTGCTGAAGACTTCTGTAGCAGTAAACCACCTTCAAGGCTGCTTTTCAGATCAACCCCTTGTAAAGCCCAGGTATTGCAGTAGGAAAATGATCATGTTGCTCTAGGGTTCTCAGAAGTCTCAATCCCTCAGCTTCTTTAGGGCAAAGCTCCGTAATGAAATCACAATATTTGGATGGCACAATCCCCAGTATATATAAACATGCTGCCTAAACAGCTGTTAAATAATTGTCAATGTTTATTCAGACTCTTAATCAGGGAGAGCTGGATTTTAACACACTTTATGGTGGGATCTCCACAGAGAACAAAGTTAATCCTTCCTGCTATGAATGTATTTCAGAGCTGTAGTGCTCTTTTCAGATGTCACTGATTTATTGTGTGCCTTGACAATGTTTTCTATCCATTTCTACCCTACTTTGTTTAGAACTTTTGTACTAATGTTGGATTTAGATGATGATGAGGTATTCAAAGAACTCCATGGAACTGTGTACTTTTAACAGACGGTGCAATCAAACCTGAAGTCTCAGCACAGTGATCTCTAAACAAGGCATGTTTGAACCAGTTTGTGTCCAAAATTGCATGCAAGAATTTGCACTTGTTCAAATGCCACGACACAGCGTGTAATACGGATATTTGCTGTAATACATCTGTACAGTTCTATGCTGCTAGATGCCTAAGGTTAGGCTTGATGCTCCATACAGAGCATAATTTATTTTCAGACAGAAAGATGTTCCAAGTGATAGAGCACAAAGTTAGGAACAATGTGTGAATCTACTAAAAGAAAAACAGTTTTCAGATATGTATTTTGTGTTTATATAGTTGTAGATTTGTACTCCGTATTCAGGTTTTGTAAGGTGAAAATAAGGAGGAAAAAGCCCCCCAAACATTCCCTGTATCTTATGGGAATACCATTATAAGAGGAAGATCTAGTTTCCACATTAATATCAAGTATTTGATCACTACTAATGGGGAGGTTTTCTGTTGCTATAGAAATGTAAGGTTTAGTCTGATTCTGCTTTGATGCCCTTGTGAAGTTTTCATTAAGAGTTAAATAAATACAGTTAAGATAAGACATGCTTTCATGTCTTAAAAGTCAAGATCCAAAAGGGTAAATATAATATAAAAACTGTTAGTAGAGATATGATCTAAATATATGCAGTGTGATTGCTCTTTTCTAAATATTAGTTGTGTGACTTAGTACTTTGCACTGTGGCATCGTGACAGCATGCGGCCTGATGTGATATAAATGATGCCAATCTATGCACTGTTGGCATGAGCATCTGTCTCCTTGGCAGACTCCAAAGGCAGCTCCTGGCAGCTTTGGAGTTGCCTCCAGGTCTATCATATGGTTAAGCTTCTGACTTTTCCTCTTTAGCTAAAGTCCACTCCATCTGGAACCTATTTAATTCTCTTTCACCTTTGATTCTGGAGAAACACGTATGGTAATACTGTACATTCTGAACTGCAGAGTCTGGAATTATTTAAATGCTTATGGATGTTACACTTCTACTGAGGTCTGAAACAAACTCTGGATGTCACACACTAAAACTGAAATCTCAAAAGGGTGAAACCAAAAGTACTGTTTGATATAAAACTAACAAGGAAATTACAGTACAATTTCTCTTTCTGTTTTATTTTGGTTTGGTTTTTTTTCCAATCAGTTCAGTACTACTGTAGTGGTGTTTTACCTCTCAGTGCTGGCCAGACTGCCAGGCAAAATATTCAACATCAAAGAGAGGGAGGAAGGTTAAAACAGTCACAGTAGTTCTGATAGAGTTACGTATTGACCTAGAAGGTTCTTAGAGATCAAGGCACACTGCAGCCCTGAGACTTATACTACTTATGCAATGGTTTGATTCAACTACAGACATTCTGACATTTCAAGTTCTAGCATGGTATTGTACTGCACCCTACAAAACTAAATTATTCTCTTCCTTCTTGCTTCTTGCACCAATTTCTTTGGTCTAAAGTTCAAGTATGAATAGTTTCCATTCACAGCCGTAGCAGGATCTGGCCTTCTTAGAGAAAGATAAAGTGAAGAAATTTTTCCAAAGATATTAAGAAACTGTCAAAATAAATCTTTTAATAATTTCTTATTAAGTAATTTTCCTTCTTTCATGTTCCTGTATTGCTATTTAAAAAATCTTACCTCACAGTCTCCTCATAACATCAATGTCTAGCACATGAAAAGAGAAAGTGTCATCAAAAGTGAAGTATTTCATACTCATAGTTACTCAAGTACAGCACCTTTGGTCAGAGGTAAAAGCCACCACCACCAAAGTCATATGCATTGGAAGAAAAGAAAGAAAATGGAGGATGGGAAGAAACAGAGCTTCTCTGTAGTAAAAGCAGACAGCTTGTTCACTCATCCTCTGGATCCCAGCACACTTCTTAGGGTCTCGGTGACATCTGGCTCACTTGCTTTGGTTTCTCTTCACTCTTTCTCTCACACCAGGAGAGGGCTGTACATGCTGCTCCATCCTGCCATGCCAATTACAGCAAGGGGATAATGACACTGACTCCATTCCAATGCTGTCTAGGCTTATAGCTGATTAGACAGATGGGCAAAAGCACAGGAAAGACTTGACTGTAACTTTGAGGACTGCGATCTGAAAAGCCAGAAACTTATTTTTCCTTCTTGATTAAGCATAACATAGACTTTCACATACTTTTCTATGGTAAAGTCAAATCTTAACCAAAATCCCAGTTTCTGGCACTTTTCCTGGCTTGTCTAATATATCCCATTTCTTCTGTCTGTAAACATGACTTGTGTAGACAGAGGAAAAATGCTCTTGGGAGCTACTGTATTGATAAGCCGTATGTAAAGTTCTTCATGATGTCCTCCCAGGCTCAAACCGGTGTATCTGAATGCTTGGGCCTCAGTTTTCTCAGCTCAGGTTGAATCTCATTTGATTCTGTTAGCCTCTGAGGATCATTCAAATCAGCCCAAGCAATCCATGAATGCTGACATCAATTTGTCTGCCAAAGTCACCACTTTAATAAATAATGATATTAGCCAGTTAAAGGTTATGTCCTTTTAATATTCATATAATACTTCACTGTGCATTTTTATATCTTTTTTGAGCAGTCACCTGGAAAGACAGCAAGTTTGAAAAGCGTCTTTTGAAGAGATCATTGCTAGATGCCAGGTTGTCATGCAATATGTTGTTTTCCTTCCTCTGCTGCCTATCTAGGAGGTGAGTTTCTGTGGTGGAGATGACTGAAGAAAGACACTAATTTGGGGGTTTGACATCTGACAGACAAAAATAGATGCAAAATGAAGAATGTTGTTATAGCTATAAAATAAGCAAAAATTCAAAATTTTCTGGAACAGAGAGAAGCAGGTGAGTCTTTGTGAAATAAAAGAAACCATTAAGGATAACTTACTTTTGAGTCTTCTCTTGATTTACTTTTGGCTTTCAAACCACTGCTGATTCCTCCTCTAAATCGGTGCTGATGATCTTTATACTTGCTGGTGAAAGCCTTTTGCTTATTCTGCACTGGGTTTAGCATCTTATTTGCTTGTAAATGTAGCTGCCAGATTATATAACTGCTAGATCATGCAACTCCTACACAAATTCCCAACAGAAACAGGATTAACTGAGGAGGTAGATACTTCACTAGTCAATGTCTTTGCGGACCACAATTGGCAAAGTCACCACAGCAAACTTATACCACAGTCTTTAGCTTCTTACTGTTTTTTGCTTGATTGTAAGAAAAAGTTATAAAATTAGAATATTTGTAAAGTTATCATATAAGGTAACTGCCATTTGTAGATAATAGTAAGATCTAAAGACATATGGTTACAAAACCATGTACCGCATACCCTTTGAAATATAGAGTTGGCCTGTTTTATGAGGAACAGATATTTAAGAAGGGAGAAATATTTCAAGGAACCTAACAAGTGTTGTTCGAATACTGATGACTCTCTTGTACACCTGACCTGGGAATCCTTTGGTGTAGATCTGCAGTTTTTTCTTGATAGATGTATTTTGTTTAAAGCATGTTCTGGTAATAGATTCTCTAAGTGCCACCCGCTGCGTAACACCAAGGGCCATCTCAGGATAATAGAAAGTTTAGAGCTTGAATCCATTCATCACAAGGAAAGACTACCTAAGATATATGAATCAAGTAAATATCTGTATATGACTCAAAAACTGATAGCAAATTAAGTTCTTATGTGCTTTAAAAAAAGATCAGGATAACTTTCACTCTAAATTCACCAAAATAGCCCTAGTCTTTAAACTTCATATCACTAAAGACAGAAATGAAAGAAAATGGGACATTTTTTGCAGTTCATGGATTGATTTATGAATGATTTAAGACGAGATGCTCCCTTTTAAAAAAAATAGAACCCCACAGCAGCAGCATGAAGTAGTTTTTTTGGTTTATGAACAATAGTCCTTTTATGTACCAAGGGCATAAGTCAGTTTGTGCTAAATAGGAAAGAAGGGGAAAGGTGCCTAAAGATGTAAAGGTTTATTATTCTAGAATATGTGCTTCTGGTCATTTCTATCAAACAACTAAGAAATGTTAATGGAGCATGATTTCCACTTTATATTTATTTGTCAATATTCATTTTTTGCCATTTTGCTGGTGTTGTAAACTAGCTAATTTAGAATAACCCCTGTTTTGGTGCAGTCTGTCTAAGACTTCTCTCCATGAAACTGCTATCCCACTGGAAGGAATGGCACATTCTAGCTCTGAACTGTGATATTTTCAGTTCTTCAGGTGGCATGGTTGAAGAAGTAGGACGTATTTCAAAACACTTAGAATTTATTAAGTATCATTACACATATAATAGCCCACATCTAATTAGCACATGATATTTCTATAGACATGGCAATAGAAAACCATATGTAAAATGCATATAAGCTACATTGACTTGTGAGTACAAGACCAGGAAGGTATAACAAACAGACTACATATTCTTTCATGCTTTCTATCCTGTTCCTTAGAATGAAAACCTCATGATTGACTTTGAAGCTCTACGAATTGCCGTTTTAAAATCAAATTATTATTTAAATTTAACATTTCTATTTTAAAGGTCTGCAAGGAGCCAAAATCTACCTAGTCCTTGTTCCAAGAGTCTCAAACTGCAGATTGAAACCAAATGAAATAAGCAAAAAGAACTTAGTTGAAATAGGGATACAAGACAGGACAGCACAAGAACAACTTGGATGCGTATGTTCTGGCTTGTTGATCTTCTTGTAATTTGAAAACAGGATAATCTTAGAATAAATATCCTTTGCTATCTCTTTCTCTCTTTCTCTTTTTTTTTTCCTAATGGAAAACCAGTTTCAGTCTAAAAAGGGAAAATGCAAGAACACATTATCACAATTCCTTAAATACTCCAGATAATTTGAATTTATTCAACTATTTCTGATAATTCCATACATTTTAGATTTATAGTTTGAAGGCATATGAAGAGAAGGATAAAATAAAATAAAAAAATATGATATCCTACCTAGTATGTATTGTTTCAATCAATAATTTAATTGAATTAATTTATGTAACTGGGTTGGTGGATCTTGTCATCCCTAAACATGTCTATAAATAAGGAAAGGGAAAGAGAGGATTATGAACTTTACATGAAAAACCTTATTAGATGTGGTTGGGATTAAGGATTATTACAAAAATAATGACTCTCACATGTATACAACTGGAAGTCAGTGGAGGGTGTCTCTAGTCCAAGTTCAGGTTATGGACAAATTTGTAACGTGATCTTCCTTGTGCTAGCCTTTTTTTTTTTTTTTAAAAAAAAAAAAAAAAAAACCAAAGAAAAAGAAAAAAATATAAAAAAATAAATCTTTTATGCTGGTTGAAAATGAGAGAGTGAAATACGTTTTCTCAGGGAATAAAATCTTAAAGCTTAACACAGGTTTTCCTTTGGCAAACTTGCTAATGATCTATTTTGAACACATTTAGAAAAAGCAACTTCCCAGTAGGAGACATTTGTAGTAGAAGACAGAGAGTTCCAATTTAGTGAAGTGTTTGATGAGGGAGAACAGCATATATGAGGAAAGGAATAAAATCTGAGTGTTGCCTCTCTCTTAAATGCTTAGATAAACAGCAAAGATACTACTAAGCCAATGTTTCTTTTCAGAACACGGTTTTGCTTTCAAGTTTCAAAGAGGTTATGCTGCTTGTACAGGACTGTGCAGGCAGTCTATGCTAGAGATAGAAACAACATTCCTGATTTTTTATCCAACAGTATGCTCAAATCACTGTAGAACTGTGTTGTGCATCAGGGCCAATAATGAGCTCTACACTCAAAATACAATAAATCACTTGGAATACGTCCTTCTTTTGAAACTATTTTGATTTCCCTTGAATTAGCAGTCCTGTTTCATTGCAGTTTCTCTAATCATTGCTCTAGAGTTTTTTTAGAAGCTATATCAAAGATGGAAGAACCGCAGGAATAAAATCCATATGTGTCTTTGGATCTTTTATTTCTTTAGATTTAAGATAAGTGAATATCCGTGTGCCTAACCAAGTCTCTTCTCTAAAAATGAGAGTAGAAATTAGAGTGATAAATAATTGAAAGAAAGTTTGGAATTTGAAATGAGATGAAAAGTGTACACTAGCATATGGGAGAAGAATTGTATGCCGGATGTATGGCAATGAGCTTTCTACTAAGAATAAGAAGAAAACGTGACAAGTTCTGAAAGAGGGATGTTAAAGTTTACTGAATAATTTTTTTCCATGATAAACCTACCTAACTTCTCAAAACCCAAATCCTAAATCAGCTAGATAGTCTGCACAGTGTGCTTTGTCTAAATGCCTTGCATATTCCTGTCCCCAAGGACAATGGCTTATAGAAAGCTTTGACTGAGACCCCAGTCACTGTTCTCTCTCTAGCCTACATAGAATTTTGTGTCACCTGAAGCAATGAGCCCAGTACTACGCTTGTATGGAAGAAAAAGGAGGACAACATTAGGAGAGGTCAGCGGGAGATGGTGAGATCTCCCTGGCCTTTTTATCTCCATTAAAATAAGACATTAAAAATAGTTTTCAAAGTAGAATGGTGCTACAAAATTATCAGCTTTGCCTTAAGAAAAGCATCCTACAGTACCATCTAGATCTCTAATAGTAAACTGATTTCTTCTATTTTAAAAAGAATGCTGGTCGGTGGCTATTTTTGCTGTCATATGTTCTGAACTATGAATTCCTTATTAATCTGTGAAAGTAGTTACAATCCAGGAATGAAAATACTTCCATGTCTTATGATGGAACATGAAAAAACCCTGCAGAGGTTCACATCATCTATATGGGCAAAATTTAGCTTACCTTTGTAGAGAACTCTGGTCAGGTCACATAGTATCCTAACAAGTTTCTCTTGCCTAAAATACTGATGTCAATATAATGGATTAGGACAGCAGTGTCAAATGCAATTACTCATTTAGGTTAGACTGAGTTGCCTTGATGGCTGGAGGATCATTAGGGAACAGAAACCTGATATGATAATTAAAATAAGTTTTGATATGGGAAGTAAACTGATAAATCACATGTGCAGCTAGTCGTCACTGTGGCTATTAGTAGCTTAGTGGCCAACTTGATATTTGGAAATTAGAATGAATTGTACAGAGAGGTAGGATTTTTTTGCAACTCTAGAATTACTTAGATAACAGATGATTGGGGTTATAAACTAAGAAACAATGATGTTATCATAGGAAATAGAAAGCACCGTGCAAAATCATCCACTTATTTCCAGTGTACCAGGAACATTAAATGGCAATGGCAGTGTAAGACAGGAATATAGCCATGGTCTGGCCATGTTGTGCTGTGGAGAGAACCAGCTAGGTCGGGAAGGTAAATGGAAAGGTTCCCAAATTTCACATCTTATTCTGTGATGTCTTGTCAGATTTTAACTGAGTAGAAGTTTTTTGTTGCTGCATATTTATTACTTTATTTCTTTGATTCTAAGAATTAGTTTAAGTGTTTGTTGGTTGGATGGCAGTCTCATCAGGAACTAGTAGGTTGGAACTAGTAACCAAGAAGCTGTAACCTATGTGAGTTATGTCTTTGTGACACTGGGAAGGCAAGTTGTGTTCATGGCTGTTTGTGAAGTATGTATATGGAAATTAAGTTACGTTATTTGGCCTTACTTTGGTTGGCTCCAGGATCTCTGAGGTCTTGAATGCTTTGAGCCCATCCCTGACACACTTGTTACATATTCCATCTTTTTTTTAGTCGTTAAAGTACAACCATCTAACCATCTTACTAGTTCTGGTGCCAAACCAGTCAAACCTTGATCATAATGAGGGCTCACAAATATTCTCATTTCATGAAAAAGGATAGTAGTACACTGTTCTTTTTTGATTCATAGGTTCAAATCCTATTTGCATATCCTGGCATTACATGGCATAGAAAGTTGAGATGAGATGATCCAAGAAAGGATATTGAGAAAACAGGACAATACAATGTATAGAGTCAAGGTCAAGGAGACATTACTGTGTGAATCAGAGATGTTTTGAACTATGTAAAGAATGTGTGAAGGAAGAGTGGAGGGAGAAGGTGCAAATAGCTGATATCATGTAATTTTGTCTTTCAGTAATTAGCAGGCTCTTGAGATGAGCAGTTAAAAAGGTGACTGTACAGAAATAGCTGAAAATCCATTATGATTTCCTGGACAAAGAGTTAATTGTTTTGTGAGCAGTGCAGTCTGTAAGTGTATACAGTTTATAGTTGGATCATATATTTTGCTTGAGTGGTCATTTACAAACAAAAGGAAGTTTCAAGGGAATCAAAAGAATCTCTGAGTTCACACTGAATTCAAAATACGGTTTCAGTCAAAAATGAAAGAAGGAAATCAAAAACATACTGTGAAATAACAGTGGCTTTAGTTTGGTACTGCTGAAGTGCTTTATTTCAGAGCTCTGCAATCAACTTTTTAACCTGCATGATTTTGTTTTCATTTTAAAGGTTAAAAAAGAGCAAAAGCATATACTATATTTTTTTTCTTTTACATCACAATAAAAAATTACTAGCCCTAAAATTCCATTGTACATGGTTGTATTTTGTTTCTCTTAAATAAAGTAGGGGGGAAATACTTAACTTTCATACCCAAATAGTTTTTCACAGCTCTCATATTAAACTTCAGCTTGTAATTGCTTGTATCTACCATACCTTCAGGGGCTTAGAGGGGGCTGGGGAATGGGAGTTGTGGTCAGTTCATCACATATTGTCTCTGCCACTCTTTTGTCCTCAGGGAACGATTCCTCACACTCTTTCCCTAATCTAGCATAGGATCTCTCCCATGGGAGACAGTCCTCCATGAAATTCTCCAACCTCAGTCCTTACCACAGGCTGCAGTTCTTCACAAACTGCTCCAGCATGGGTCCTTTCCATAGGGTGCAGTCCTTCAGGAACAGACTGCTTTGGTGTGTGTCCCCCGTGGGGTCATAAGGTGTGCCAGCAAACCTGCTCCATCATGGGCTCCTTTCTCCATGGGGTCACGGCCTCCTTTGGGCATGTCCACTTGCTCCAGCATGGGGTTCTCCATGGGCTGGACGTGAATGGACATCTGCTCTACCATGGACCTCCATGGGCTGCAGAAACAGTCTGCCTCATCATGGTCTTCACTACAGGGGACTCTACTCCAGCACCTGGACCACCTCCTTCCCCTCCTTCTTCACTGATCTTGGTGTCTGCAGAGTTCTTTCGCTCACATATTCTCACTGCTTTTTCTGCTGCTGTTTTTGCAGTAACCTTTTTCACCTTCTTAAATACATTATCCCTGAGGTGCTACCACTGTCACTGATGGGCTTACCCTTGGCCAGCAGTAGCTCCTTCTTGGAGCCAGCTGCCATTGGCTCTGTCAGATATGAGGGAAGCTTCTAGCAGCTTCTCACAGAAGCTACACTGGTGGCTTCCCGCTAGCAAAACCTTCCCATGCAAACTCAATACAATACAGGAAAACAAAACTGCAAAAACATTAGGACTGTTGTATTAAAATTTGCACCTTAATAGCATCTCTCTTTCTCCAGCAGAGGCAAGCTTTTGTATGGAATAATTACAAAACAGTCCTTTTCTCTTCCTTTGTCCCATTTTGACGGTAGTGATGGTGGTAGAATTTGCTCTTCCAAAGGAAAAAGAAGAGAAAGACTGAAGTTTCTTTGTTTAATTTGAAGGCTTTTATTGCCAAGCTAAACGTACATGAAGTAAGAGGGAAAACAACAAAGCAGATGAAAGTTGTTTCTGTTTCAGGTATTGAATCCACTTCCTACATCTACCTCTGGATGGTTTAGTAGATAGATGGAATGCACTGTCTTTTCAGGCTTACAAAGATCTGGAAGATTTGTTGCAAATCAAGCTTGTTTAAAGTAATAATCTATATTGCATTTCTGGTGAGGAATTCACAGAGGCCTTGTGAGAGCTGGCCTGCTAAGCCATAATAATTAGACTCAGAAGAGGGAGGAGTAGAAACAGAAAAACATGGTGTGAAGAGAAGAGACTGGAGGAACAAGGTGCAAAAAGTATCATAATGCTTACTTCATCTGTTGTTTAGAAAGACTAAGGCAGGGCAGTTAGAAATGTTGCTTGTTGATACCTCTTTACTTCTGTGACAATATTTCTAAAAATCACATTATAAATGCAGTGGTAAAGTCCATAGTGAGAAAATGATCGTATGGCTTGCTCTGTGAGCCCATTCATTCTTTTCCTCTGAAATGCAAAAAATAGTGATGAGGAGCAGAAGAGCATCTTTATGTAGTATGTATTTGTGACTCATGTTTTGGGTCACTGAAATCCAGCTCCTTATTCCTTACTTTTACAAGTTGCAATTTTAAGTAAGTCTTCTGATGCCTGTAGCAGATGGATTTGTATATGTTATCTAGGACAAAATATCTAGGGCAATTTAAAATACAAACTTGCACTAAAAGGCAGATTTTCTGGAAACAGATGTCATTAGCCTTTTTCCCAGTCATTTAAAATTTCCTCTAAAATGATCACAGTATATCAATAAATCTGATCTATGGAAATCTCTTAGGTTTTTGATCATATTTCTGTATTCAAAATCTTAGTATACAGCAGTGTGTGTCTATTAAACTTAATCTCTAACAATAAAAATCTATTAAGTGAAGGTACGCAAAATTTCATCTATGTGTATATTTGTAGCAGAGTTGAAGAGTGTTATGAGATGTATTGGCTGGACGAAATGGCTGTTTTTACAAAATCCGTTATACAAATATGACAGGAAAATTCCAGAGCTGAAGGAAAACAAAAACAAATGTCCAAATATTAAACACTGTCATGAAACAAAATTGTAAGAGCCATCGGGGAGGATGGTGTTAATCTCCCTATCAGTCTTCTGTAAACAGCTTAGAAATTTTCACTTGGAAATTCATTCTGAAGTAAAGTGAGGATAATTCCCAAAGTGCAAATTTAAACTCCTATGGTTATCAGTGGAGAATATGCTGTGAGTTAGAACTTTAGCTTGATCACATACTGGAACATGCAGCTCTGCTGTTTGCAGAATTGTTTAGATGAAATCCTGCAGAATCTCTGCAATATGCTACGGAAATAGTGGTTGAGCACGGGTCAGAATGTATATGATAAAAACAACTTTGTTTAAAATTCTGTAATCATGAAGAACGAATGGATTTTGGACTGGAAAAGCAGTCAGATAATTTGTATCATCTTTGCAATATGTATGGTACAGCTTCTAACGTTTCTAATGTGTCACAGATGGTCTGGTTGGGCAGAAGACTGCCAAAAGTGAATGTATGAAATTAATCTATTTTTCACTGTATCACACCGTCTGTTGCCAGTTCATTGCTTCTGTTACTAATAACAAATAATTAATAATAATTGTAATAATTTAATTAATAAGTTCCTGCTTAATTTGAAACAATTTTTATTGGGGTTTACTGTTGGAGTTTCCTTTTTCTATATGGGTAGGTTAAGTAGAAAAGATCTAACCCCTTCTCTAGGTGACTAAACTTATAAGTTAATTGTGTGTCTACTCAATGCCTATTTATAACTTTCAACAAAGTATCTTTGTCTAGAAAGTCACTGTTGTCATTGAGGCTGAAGAATTGTAGAGTTTTACTGGATGTTGATTATAATGAGTGCTTTTCATATTAGTATTAGGTAAACCCTAGCTGCGTGAAGGTGATGGTCTCTAACTAGCAATATCATTGTTCTAATATTGTTCTTTCAGAGAAATAATTATATTAAACTTGGAAAATACAGGATTATCTTTCAGTTTATTCTCTTTCCACTAAATATTTCTCCAATATTCCTTTCAGTTTTCTCTTTTTTTTTGTTTCTTCCCACAAATACAGATTTCTCATTAATTTTTTTGAATATGTCATGTCCTTTTCAGTGTTTTCTGATTATTACCATATGAACTCTTCCCCTTCTCTTAGCAAATCATAGCTCAAAAATTTCTGATACCATAATTTTGTATGTGCTACAGATTTTCAGGCATCTAAAATAGCTTATTATTGGTAATAACTATGGGGTTTGCATCCTTTTCTTGTAAGCATGTTTTCAAACTTAATAAGGCATAACCATATTTAGAATAAGATGAAAGGTAACCACAAATGCTGTTCTTCATGATTTGACTTGTTTATGAATGTTAATTCAATAATTTGCCCTGAACGTATTTAATAACTTGTTTTATTTCCTTTTTAAATTTGAATTTTATTATTTTTTCTATATGGTGCTTTATGTCTGTTTGCTTCTTCTAATACCAGAGCATTGACAGTTCTGTCAAACTGCCATGCCGGCTAACATGCTACCACCGTACTCATACGATGGAGTATATCCATTACTTCTTATTCTTTCATGAGGGTATGTGGGAAAGGCCAGGACTGAACCTTTCCCTCATACTTCACCATTTTTTACATGTTCACAATATATTACTGTGGTATCAGTTTTTAATATATGAGCATTGTTTACTTTTGGCATATATTAAAAATTGGTCTGATTGAGGTCATGTAAAACTGGCAAATGATTTGTCTTTGATAGCAGCATCTGCTCCCTTTTTTGCTAAATATTTATGTCCAGGAATTAGAATCCCATAAGCCCCCTCCTTTATAGAAAAAGGAAATTATTAATTCTGTAGTACCTTCTGTGTAGTTTACTTCGTCGTATTCAAACTCATGTGTTACAGGTTAAGATGAAGGAAATGCTGAACTGTTTCAGGCACTGTGTCTGAAGAGACAGTTTGCCATCCTCTTTCTTCCCCCAACTTGAATTTAGTTCGTAACTTGGGAAATTATATGAAAGTTTATATGCTGCCTGATAAATCTGAGTGGAATTTCTTGTGTCACAATGGTTAGTAGGAATTCTGATTTTGAATTTAGAAGTCCCCAAAGAAAGTTTTCCTGGGATAGTTCTTTTTAACTTTCAGCATTACATCTGTCCCTTGATGTGAATGCTCATTTTTAAAATCCACTTAACGTATGGCCTAAACACATTGCAACAATGGATCCCATGTGTTAATTATCTATAACACAGACAAAAGTTGGTAAGTATTCTAGGTGGGTTTTGCATTGTGTCTTCTTTTTTAAAGTAATATTGAAATATTGAAGTTGTTTCCTAAGAATGATGCTGCAGAAAAATGATATAGGAAAATGGCACTGCCAGTAGGCTCAGCAATTCGTGTGTTTTCTTGTGTAGTAATGTACTTTTATGAAATCTCATGACTGTGTTCACAAGGATAGTTAACTTTACCCATGTTTTTATCTTTTTTTCTTCTTTCTCTTCACTTTTTTCTACAAATATAAGATCATCTTTTGTAACACATTGACAATGAGCATCCTCAAACTGTAGTCAGCTTTGCAGGGTTCCAAATACTTTAAGTTATTGTGACAAATCTAATTATTAATATCTTTCTCTTTGAAAGTAGTTTTCTTTGCAAAAAAAGTTTTGTAAGTTTCTATAGTACAAGTCACAGTTTAGTTAGTATCATATGCTTGTTTATGTGAGTGTTCCTGTGTAGAGCAGCTTCTAAACCCTGAGCCTTTCTACTTTATAGGCTACATTATGGCAGCAAATGATTCACTGATCACATAGCATATGAACTGAATGCATATATCAAAAGTATTCTTCAGTTAATCACTAGAAAATAAAATATTGTAGAGCTGTCACGAGACTCTCTATACCTAAATGAAATCTCACTCTTACATGACACTGGTAGAGAAAAATCAGTTACCTATCTCTCCTATTCTATAATGTCAAATTGATCATGACTGCCTATTGTGTATTATTTCTGAAAAATGAAGTACAAATTTTATTTTGCCACAAAACAACAGCAAATAACATAGCAGGATTCTGTAGTCATAGTATTACATAAAGGTTATGAAGATTCAGCAATATTGTGGTTTTGGGGAAAAAAGCGGTAGAAGAATCATTTGCATATATCCATAGGGATCTTCCTACTTATTTCGATCAGCTCTGAATCATTCCCACCTGTGTACTGTGCTGAGGATTCTAGGATATTCTGGATATCTCACTACAGGGGAATATGAGGAAGAAATTTTTTTTTCTTTTCCCCCTCAGTAAGTGCCTTTACAGCCCAAAAAAGCATTCAGAGAAAGGGATTTTCTGGTTTTTTTTTTTTCTTTTAGAAGGCTAAAATTTAGAAACACTACAATAACCTGATTCAGAATACTACAACTGGTATTTTTAAAATGTGATATCATATTAAAGAAACATATTGAAATATTCTAAAATGGGTTTATTGTCTCAGCATTTGCTTAGGTTTTATCAGTACTGGTCAGACATAATCCTTGTTTTTGTCTTCCAAGCCAAATGAATTTTTATCTGTATGTGCTCACATGAACCGTACGGAGGGGCATATCAGAGTTGAGGAGCAATGGGAATTAGGTGTCACTTTCTGTGCCACTTGCGTAATCTGTAATAACAGGGGGGCCTAATAACCTGCATTTCTTACTGACAGCTCACTGAGCTGGCAACGCAGGTTCTTGCTGCAAGGCTGGAGCTGGTTTGTTGACAGAATTCTGGAGAAGTTGTCTTACGTTTAAGGGTATGCTGAATTATAGCCGGTTGTGCTGGTGGAGAGAAGCTAAGTCTATGTCCTCAAAACCTGTCTTAATTACATATTTTGCCAACATGTGAATATGGTGAGAAAATTCCACTCTTTCCATTTCCTCACATGAAGGAAATATAAATAAGATTAGAGTGTGCCTGATTGCTGCAATTCTTGGTCCTTTCTTACGAGGCAGTAATCTAATTGTTCCACAGGCTGCGTATTGCATTTCTTTTCTGAAGTAGTGAGTCACTGCACCAGCACAGGGAAAGGCACTCTGTCATACTGGTTTAGTATTGTCACTGCTAAACTTTACTTGCACTTATTTTCTCCCTTAGTCCTTAATAGAGCAAAGTTGGAATTTGATTCCAAATCTTGATGGCAAGAACAGACAGTCCAATCCTGGACAGAAGTCCTGTCTTCTTACACAGGACTGGTAGACTGGTATAGCATCCAGTCAAGGGAAGTGAATGGGAATATAATTTAATAAGACTTTTTGAAAGACTGGAACAGAATATAATTCATAGCAATATTTACTTAACATTTTCAAGCCAGGAAAAAGTATCAAGCAATAGACTGCAACCTGTAAATGTAAATACAGCTTAATGGAGTCACCAAAAAATCCTGCAGCATAGCAGTCTTCTGGCAATTTGAGCTTTTGTGGAGGCATCTGAAAACCTGATTATGTTCTCTGTAATTTTGTGTGGTTTGTTGCACTTGTGATTTGATTCAGGCCAGAGGTGCCTTTGAAGCTTGTCATTTTTGTTTGTTCCATTGACATGGCTGAATAGCTTGCTGCCTTCTGAGAGCTGGGCTTGTTTTGTAAGTCAGAGTGCTGCCTGTCCTCTGCTCCGCCTCCTTACTTCACTGTGGACCAGATCTTCAACAGCTCTGCGCCTGGCTGACTGAACTCTCATATAGCTGGCACCCTCAGGGTTCAGGTGATGAGGAAGTCAGAATTATGACTGTACCAGAATAATTTCACCTGCACTCAATTTTTAATTTTTTTTTTTCCACAGAGTCTTATTTGGTTATTTTAATAGCTGAGCTCTTTTCTTCCTATTTGTTTCTCGTTTCCAGAAAAATGAATAGTAGTTATCAGTGTGCTTCTCATTTTTAACTGTACTCTGTTTTAATCTGTTTCATGCTTGCTACAAAAATGAATACAAACTTTGGCTTCATAAAGCATGATATTTAATTTGTCATTCTTAGCTCCTCCTTGTGACTATGCCCTACATAGAAATATTCCACTAATGTTACAGCTAGCATAAGCAGCAGTTTTACTGATACTAGTAACACCTGTTCTAAAATTTTCTACTTGATGTGAAGTAGACTTGGCAGCAAACACTAAAATAACTAATTTGTCTTTGTATAATAATAAGGGTGCTGAGTATTAAACTGGAGTTTAATCCAAAAATACATGTTAATCTGGGAATGCTAATTGGGGTGGCAGGTTTGGCTTTCACTTCAGCTGAATGTTCTTAGCTCCACTCAAGGTTAGGTGACTACATCAAGTAGTTATCATGATATTAGTTATCATGACTTCCTCATGATAAAATGTGAGATATACCTACCTCCTTAGCTTACATTTTACCTTTGACATTTATTTTCAGAAGATGCTTTTCTCTCTCCGTGCATACCAATGTATGTAAGTATACACAGCTTTATAAAAATGTGGGCTCCATGTCATCTTGCCCACCAGGGTACTGAGGTTATTCAGGTAATGTTCAAACAGTCTGCTGCTGTTTGAAGGATCCTTGCTAGAGGCACTGCCCTTTAGCTTCAAAGCGTGGCAACTTAGCATGTAAGTTTGGTCAGTTGTCAAGTGAGAAGAGCTCCATTTTTGGTATATGAAAAAGAAAACAAGAAGAAATAATCAATATTTCAAAAGTTTTCAATGGGAATAGATTTGCTGATGAATTTGAACTGATACTGTTGTTCAGTTTTTCCTAGGAATTGTAGCATTGCTCATTTCTTTTTTTTGTGTTCAGTCCTGTATGTGCGCGTACGTTCATTACCATTGAAATGCTTTTCAAATGTTTGAAGAAAAGGAATATTGACTCAGGCAGAATGTAAAAAAGATTTAGTGCTATTTCAGCTTCCCATGCTTCTTTTGTGTGGAACTAATTTTTCAGTTACACATTCATAGCTTGGTTCTTTATATACTCCACAAAATAATAGATAAATATTAATCATAAAGTAAATAGCTTTGTGTCATGTACAGTTTTATCCCACAGTTTAGTTGTTCTTATGTTGGATGTTGTTGCCTTTGTATCATTTTATCCTATTACAATCTGCCCTCCTAAAATACATTTTTTAAAGGTTTTGGCAACAAAACAAATACCAGACCCACTCTGTTTATGTCCATGATGAAGGCATGTGTTGCTCTCGTGTTAAAGCAGGATTTAATTTGACATGCTTCATTTTATGTCAAGTCAGAGCAAATCATTGTCGTGTTCCATGCTACTGTATCCTGGGCTTTTTATTGCTAATGTACCAAAATCCTTCTAAGGGGAAAAAAAANGGGCACTGCCAGTAAAAGAAATATTTGATCCAAACAGCACGAGCAACTTCCAAAAGAATGATTGAGATATAATAAAAAAGAAAGAACAAAAGTAAAATCTACATTTGAGAGAGAGAAAAAGTGTCTGTAAATAAGTAACACTTGCAAGACTTTGCACATCAGAAAACTGACTGGAAAATTGCGACAGATGTGGCACAGATCTTGCACTTCCATATTTCATCTTTCTTACAACAGGAAAATGAACGAATTATTACTTTGCAGTTGCTCACTTAAAAGATCTCTTTCCTTGTTTTCCTTGCTGTGATCCTAGTTTAGATGCTATTTGAATAGCTATTTACTAAATACAATTGTTAATTGTTCATTATTTAAATGTTACCTGTAAATAACTACTTAAATAGAAGGAAAACAGAAAATGCTTTGAAGTAGGACCTTTATGAAAAATGCAAGGCAGCATATGTAATTTTCCTAGAAATTAAGTTACAGAGTGAGTGCCACCTGTTTGATAGGGCTATTAGAATTGTGGATCTGAAAAGCCAAATCCCATGATTTATTTTCACTTTAAATGACTATTCTTCTCACATTGGTGGTATGAAGCCAAATCCATTACGTTCAAAATAAATGCTTAAACGGGTACATTTTCTACAATTATTTCACGCTTTTTCTTTAATTTAATTTTCTAAATACTGAAGTGTCACAGAACATGCAGTTCAAGTTTGCACAGATCCCATTTCCATAGAATCCTTCACCACTGACAAGTTGAAAAATTAATGAAAACTAATTTTTTCAAGTTTGAATCAAAGCTTTTCCCTTT
Organism: Thinocorus orbignyianus; assembly: GCA_013400375.1. Lineage (NCBI taxonomy): Eukaryota > Metazoa > Chordata > Aves > Ciconiiformes > Thinocoridae > Thinocorus > Thinocorus orbignyianus. The sequence continues at coordinate 229,453 of VXBW01003326.1, forward strand.
CCCTATTTTTTCGCTTTCAAGTGGCTTTCACAATGAAATTAGTAGCCATAATCTGTTCTGCAGGATTATTTCTTACCAAAACATGTTTAGCATAACCTGCTAGATGAGACTCTTTTAAGATTATGAAATAATATAATTAATATTATTACTATTGTTAACTATTACTAATTATGTTAGTGTTTTATTAAGTTCTGCTGAAATACTGAGCTAAATGTCCCTGTGCCATCTCTTCAGGTACTTAAAGATGCTAGTTCTAGTATTTACTTAGAACAGTTCTTTCCCTTGGTACTTTACCCTTTGACACAAACACAAGTGTGAGAGAAATCTTGTACCAATGTATGGTGGGTTGATCCCAGCAGGCAGCTAAACATCCATCAGCCACTCACTCACTCCCCTCCCCAGCTGGATGGGGGGCGCAAATCAGAAGAGCAAAAGTGAGAAAAACTCATGATGAAGACAGTTTAATAAATGCAGGAGAGAGAAAGGAACCCCACCAAACAGTAGAAAGGCCATCACTCACCGTCTCCCACAGGCAGAGCGATGTCCAGCCAGTCTCTGAGTAGTGGCTATTTTGGAAGGACTAACCCCAGTTGTGCTGTTGAGCAGGACGTTGGGATGTCCCTGTGGTCAGCCTGAGTCACCTCTCCCAGCTGTGCCCCCTCCCACCTCTTGTCCACCCCAGCCTATTCTCTGCCGGAGCAGAGTGGGCAATACAGGTTTCCAGGTGTGCAAGTCCTGCTCAGTAACAGCCTAAACACTGGCGTGTTATTAACACTGTTTCATCAGAAATCCAAAATACAGCACCATAGGGGTGGCTCCAAAGAACATTAACTCCATCCTAGCCAGATCCATATGTATTGCCATAACTCACTCACAGTGGGACAGTATTAGGGTTTGTTTTGAAGTCTTTGCTTCTGTATGCAATATCCAAAACCGACAAGTTTCATAGGTGAAAAAATCCAAACAAACAAGAAATAAATTAAGATTGAATGTGCAAAATAAGTTTGTATTGACGTGTAATATTGAAATCCTTCGTTATTACTCTGATTGAGAATTGTAGTTTGATCCTTCACTGAGGAAATTATAATTTTTATATTTTGCAGCAAATATATATTGTACAAAAACCACATAATATTTTTTGAGCATTTGTTGTGTCTCCTTGAAATTGCACTTTTGAAATGAGTTATTGTCTTGTTTTGATGGAAGTAGAACATTTTGTTTTCTTGTTCTCGAGGCATTCTTTGAATGCTCTGCCAATTTTGCATCGTTACTTTGAAATATTGTTCATATATTTAATGTTTGTTTCTGACATTTCAAAAAACACTCTGAATATTCTCATTGTGAAAGGTTTTGCATGCCTATTTGAGCATTTGCACCGGTACCAAATTAAAATGTCTATGTGTTTTTACAGATCATCGTATTCCTTCTTACCTCTACATAAGGAAACATCGCCCTCTAGAATGTCTGTACTTCCTATAGACATCTGGTTGGATAATTTACATATACAGCTTCAAACTGGTTCATATTTAGACAGAAACTATGGTTTATAATCCCTTTCTTGCAAGAAGAAACTGTTTAGTACTTCTTGCTTTAATACGATTTCTACTGTCAGCTAAAATTACCTCAGTCTGTTGTATATAAAGAGACCAAGGCTGACTTTATTGTGTGCGTGGTGCTGTGAGTGTAATTTCATCTCTTTACTTGAGGTTAATTGGGTCTAAGGGGCCTACATGATTCAGGCAAATGTTAGCAAATGCAACATTTCACAGCAGTGATTTCCATCACACATAACTGAAGCATGAGTAACTCATAGCTAGAAATTTGACCCTAAAGATGCCTATTGAATAACCACTAGGAAACTAAAGTTTTTGCTTCTCTGATACTTGTGACATAGTCATTCCTATATTTTATTTTAAGGCACATTTTAATGGCGTGAATCACGTGTGGTGGACAGAAGGTGATGGGAGGTATATTTTTTTTTTCCATGCAATGCCATGAATAATACCATGATTTTCTCCTACTCTTAGAGCTACTGAGAGCTTTCAGTTGCATATCCGTACTGAACTGATAATAATAATGATGATAAGTTTGTGCTCTTCTCCCCTTTAAACTTCTGCTTGCCTCTGTCTCTTTCCTTTTCCGTGTATCCTTCATTTCCTATAGACATGAGAACTGCTCCTGTAATGAGAGGCAACTGAATACTCTTCCAAGTGACACACATGCTTTTGCTGGCTATTCTTCCTCTTTCGTTTCAGTAACTTAAATAGGTTTTGATTTTAATTCTTTTCAACTCAATGAAACATTTATCTCATAAAGGCAGCAATGGATGAGAGCACGGAAAAAAAAATGGGGTATATTACAGCTTCTTGTAAAACAAGTGTTTTAATTGTCTAAGTCTGCAATCAATTTTTAACTTCTCCTTTGAGAAAAGAATTAGGAATTGTTTAGGAGTTATATTTTATTGATTATTCCCATTCCCATCCTTTATTTGTGTTCTATGTGAGTGTTGCTGTGTCTGTATTTAACTATAATATTTATTAGAAATACATAAATAAGTTAGAAATTTGCTTATTTAAGCAAAGTATTTTCAACCTAAATAGGCCAGCACTTAAAAACTGGCAGCAACTGACATAAGACGTATCAACAGCACTGCTTTCTTTGAATACTTCCTCACCTCCATGTAAATTTGTGACTAAATTTACTATCTGAGAGAAACAAATAAAATGATATTCCGTATCTTGCACTTGCATAAATACATATTTCAATAAGCATTCTTTCACGCTTAGCAGGGGCCCTGGGCCCAGAATCATCTATGTAAAGTGGTAGTTCTGAAAGGTATTTTAGTAAGTTGAACCAAATTCAGGGATGATTGGAAAGGTAAATTGGTGGAATTTGATAAGGAAAAAAAAATAAAATATTGATGTATGTAAATAAAAGTCATCTCCCCCATGCTGGTGTGCAACGGTACAATTGCACAATTTACATGATGAAGAGAGAATTGATGCAGGTACTGAGAGGTGCTATTGAGATGCTGTAGTAAAGAGATAGAAATAGAAAAATGCTGAAAAAGTTTGAATAGCAATAAAATTCCTTATTGTGTTACATAAGGGAAAAAAATACCATTTAAGCAGGAAGTAATTATTTTTTTAAATTACGTATTGTCATGAAGACACTGAAATAGAAGTCATATTAGGAGATGATTCTGTGTTTTGTAGATATGTTTGGATTTCTTTAGATTATCATCTACTTATCTTTCATAGGAAAAAAACCCAAATCTAAATGTGGTGAATGCACTGATTGCTAATCCACATTTTACCATGTTCTTACCTCGCAAATGTAGGAGTTGCATACAGCATAGACTGGATCTTTGGTCTCTTTAGCCATTTTGTGGTATAAGGTCTGAGATATAACAAATGAATTTTAAGTGAAAGTAGCTTTGCATCCTTCCAGTTTTCTGTCCCTTCTAAGATGTAACTTCCTTTGGTTTCATTATTGTTTTCTTTTGTTTTACAGATCCTTACTCTACCCCATTAACCTCTGCTGTGAAAAATTTAAATGCTGTTACTGAGCATGAATTTGTTCACACCTAAAATGGATCCAAGCTTATTTTCTAAATACAACTGTTCTTTAGCAATATATTGATTAAAAAAGAAATGATAGTGAAAATAAACAGACATATACGTGCACTGACAGTCCTAATTCATAGCAAAAATACACCATGATTGCCCTGTTATTTATTGGACAGTAACTGCTATGAAGTACAATAAAAATAAAAACTTTCCCACATCTTCTTCTGTTTTGATCATTTAATTGAGGTGCTCTGGTGTAACGATTTTAAAAATACTTGTTTGCGTGCAGACTAGGATTATTGCATTGTTTCTTATGTGTGGTAAATGACTGGAAGCTTATCCTATCCAGTCAGGAGTTGTTCCTGTTTTACTGTTATGTATCTGTATTCCACAAATCCATACTATCTATTCAGTGCTTCCTTAGTTCAAAGGAGAAGCTCTTCTGCTTTATGACCGTGTCTTCTTATGGCCTTACTTTGTATGGCCTTCCATTACTCCTCTTCCAACATCTTCACTTTGACAAACTCTAAGGAAGAATCTGGCATCTTTCTGCTCTTCCAAACAGAGTGGATGTTGAACGTTATAAATACTGCTTTGGCATTTTATGAATTTTTTACTATTGGCTGTTTGGAAGTTCAAGTGTAAATCAGGAATGACCATTGTTGATTTTTGAGGTGACTTAGCAGCTTAAGCCAGTTGAGGTCATTCTATACAAAGTCCTCACTTAAATTACATGCTTATATTTAATGCTTAAGCATTTCAGCATTTTACTGCTGTGGTAGTCATTCATTCAGTACACGTTTTAGAACTTCCAAGACTGTTCCTATTTAAGCTAAGTGGAGAAGGAGTGAGCTTTTCTTAGGTCCAGCATTACAAGATCAATGAAATCCACATTGGCTCTCATTTTCGCTTTTTGCAGTAGTGGAACCTCGTCATTTTACTGATGTGCCAGCTTTATTTGGAAATACTGTAAATATTCTCTACTGAAATTTAAAAATCCATTTCACTCTGGAAGAGGCTTACAGTGTCTTTCTAGTGGAAATATTCTGTTAGCTAATGCTAATACTGAGTCAGGTAACAAGTACTCACAAAGGATGAAACTACTATTTCTCTACAGAAGGGAATTACTAATATTGGGATTAAGAGAACCTGATGCAAGCAAATACATGTAAGAAAGCCTGTTCTTTTGCTAATTTCTACAAAGCAATCTCTTAGTGAATAGGGTATGAAGATTTAGAGCTAAAGACTTCAATCTTACCTTACTTCAAGCACTTATAAATATGCAGCATGCTACAAAGACTGGAAATCTAGTGAGAAGGTGATAAAATGTATTTTGTACTGTTTTGTTCTCACATTATTGTACCTTGCTCAGCAGATTATTTATTATGTTAGTTCTTAATAAATAATTGATGGAGAACTGATAATATAAAATTTACTGAATATGTAGAGTGTTTTATTATAACATTAATATGCTACAGGTGTGTTTTATTGGTCAATTAACATATGCCTCAAGGTGTGGTATGATATATGAGGCTGCTGGTGGTGCTGTGTGAGGTTGGATTAGTAGGCTGGTAAAACACATCCTGGAGAGTCTTAATGCTCTTGAATAGTGAGAAAAGATGCCCTATATAGAAATTGCACTGTGGTTTATACGTGCAGGCTATCTCTAAATGAGGAAGCATGGAAGCGGGCTAACAATAGCAATGTAGATCTTTTATGTAAGTTAATTTACTCTGCTGTTTGGGAGAAGCTATCTTAGGGCTTAGGTGGTTTCCATTAATTTCCCAGCTTTCCTGGAAAAGTTGTAAAAGTTACTTTATCTCCCTCATACTTTATTTACAAGGCCATGTACATCACAAGCCGACTTGTTATCTCTGAGTGCTGTGCTTAATCAAGTAATGATGTGAATATAGCCCAGAAGATCTAAATTGTAATTAAGCTTCTTTTAAAATCCTTCATCCGCTAATAGTTTTCATCATACAAAATATGCAAGTGTTGATTCTTTGCATTTGTGGGGTTTGGTTTTTTGTTTTTGTTTGGGTTTTTTTGTTGTTGCTTGTTTTTTGGTTGGTTTTTTTTGAGGAGGGTGGGTAGGTGACTGTTTTGGGTCTCTGTTTTTCAATTTATGTGATACTTACTGGTTCTTGTATACTTTTTGGAAAGGCTGACTTAGGCAGTATCCCTTGACTATCATTAGTCTCTTCCTGCTTTCTTTCTTGTCTTATTTTCATTCCATGCACGACAGAAGATTAGTAGCTTTAGGCTGAGTTTTTGAGTAGAGTGGTTGTGAGGGGAAATGGAAAACTGCAGCATTCAATGCCTGTGTATTCCTAGGTGAAACTGTCTTAACTGCATGCAAAGGGCAGAGAGCTCCAAGAGCAAAAGGGTATCTGCAAGAGATCAGACCAAGGGTCCAGCTGACCCTGGAGAAATCAACAAAGACAACAGGCTAGCAAATGCTTGAAGAAAAAGTGTAAAAGCAGAGCAAGCAGGTTGGTATTTCGTAGGTATGCCTTTTCCTGTGTTTGTCTGCAATGTAAGAACTTCTTAGCCAGAATACTATATTCAGACTGTTTTGCTTAATAGCTCTTGAGGGAGTTGTCTTCCATTTGTCTAAGAGATTTTTAATCTTTTTACATATTAACATCCAACCTGTCCTTTTGGAATGTATTCCATCATTTTATTTCTGAATTGTGTGGGAGAAGTTTGATTTACATCTGTGCCACACGCTTCCATTGCACACCCTGTGGGTCTTGTGCTACAAGGTGTGATGAATTATCAATCTAAATGCAGTCATCCTATGCTCCCTCAACTGTATTCTTATCCGTGTTGAAGAAGGCTCACCTGTTTCCTGCTTTGAGTAAATTTTGTCACCTTATTCTTCATTCTTTTCAAGTAGTTTATGAATATATTAAACACCAGGATTCCAGCATGAACTCCTATGGAATGTTATTAAATTTCTCCCTCAATTTTTAATCTCTCTTTATTGTTAGCTTGTTTGCCCTGTCTTTTACCACTTCACTGGCATATAAAGGAAGATTCCCTTTTACCTCATGCTAAACCTCTCTTTATTCTCTATAGAAAGATTTTTTTGAAATATAGATGTTATCATGTGTATGAACTTTACTTAAGGAGTAACTGGCTTCTTTGAAGAATGCTCTTAGGTTTTAAAAGCATGTTTTCTATCTGCAAAAATCAGGCTTTTTACCTCTTTATGTTCAGGCACATCAGTATTATTTTTTTTCACGTATTCAACCACTTTGGTCAGCATGGATTCATGTTTACTCATTCATATTTCGACATATTCTGACTAGAAACTTTTCAAACCACTGTTACCATCTTTGCCATGTTCAAGTGATATGATGTTGCCATATTGAACTGCTGATGAGGATGTGCTGGACATAAATGTTACTGCTATGACTGAAATGCTCACTTGGTATATAGAACTGGCGTCTACATTGTGATTTTCCGGGTTTGTTTATTCTTACTTTACCCTGGGCTTGCTGAAATCAATAGAATTATTTAGCAAAAAGAGGTTCTGGGTAGAAACTGGAGGACCTGATGTTTAGATGGGAATACTCCCTAACAGTTTCAGTGCATGTAAGGCAGACTCCTTAAAACTAAGGTGGTTCGAGAGAGAGCAAGTGCCTGAGAGTTCAACTGGAGGTAGTTGATTGTGGGCTACAAACTTGTGCTCACCTACTGAGCACTGAGTTGTTGCTGCCACATGGATGCAGCTGCCATGCTTCAGCTACCTCCTGCCAGTCTCAGTTCTGACTCCAAGCATGAAGACAGTTTCTTTTATTTATTCATTCATGTATTTATTTAGTTTTGTATATTGTTTGATCTTTTCTGAGAGATAGTATTTTTTTACCACTTGTGGTAATGATCCAAGCAGTGTATGTGTGACCACCGAATGGGTGAGAGCTGACCTCTCAAAAGAGTGGTAATTTGCCCTTACTGTCAAAGGTTTTATTTTTACTGCATGGCTGAAATTAGCAGGCTAGTTGGAATGTACAAGTCCCGTAGGAGGTGCATGCGTTACTCAGTTCTTCCAGATCAAAGCTCTACTCAGATAAAAAAGTTCATTCAGATGATTGTTTGAGACTTTTTATATTTTAATGGAGGGCGAAGATGTCTGTGTGCCAAAACAATGTGCTGTATAAGGAAGTGCTCCTAGTAGAAAAAAACTTGGTGCTGAACATTCACACTAATCATGTTGTGACTGACTAACTTCTAAACGGAAAGTGTTGTTGGTAATTTATTGGGCTGGCAGGAATCTTTTCTAGCCCAAGACTGTCTGAAGGATGAAAGGGCATAGTGGGAAGGTGGCTTAGCAAGGGAATATGAAATCTAGACAAGGTATACCAGTACTTTTCTTGACTACAGATGAGCCGAAGTTGTTTATGGCAGATACCTCTGAGCAAAAAGTTTTTTGAGGAAGGCTCATATTTTGCCTGTCAGATCTGCTTCAGGTCCAGTGATTATCAACATCTTGCTGCTTCAATTCCCTTATGAACTGTCTTGAAAACGTTAGTTTTATAAATCACCTCACGACACTGTACTACAAAGCCGTGATGATCAGCAATGCAGTGACCATGTTTATGGGAAGAAAAGACATCGTTTCTGTGAATAGTATGAGAACGTATCAACTTCACACATCTTGATTGCAGACTCTGCAGGTAGCCAAGGTTTCTGGGGCTTACTCCTTGACCTTCACCTTTGCTTTCACAGACTGCAAACTTCTCAGACACAACCATAGTGTGCACTGCATCTTAATAGCTACAGTGCCTGATGGAGAGATTTTCTTCCATTCTTAATTGGGTGATACCTGTAGCTCTGTCATCCAGGATCATAAAGATTTGCTGCTTTCTTTTTGCAACTGCATAGTATCTCTGGTTAAGTATAACAATTCATAACAATGAAAAGTGACTTTAGGGTGCATATTAACATTATAATAGTCTATAAATATTCTGCCACTTTTGACAAATACTATGTTGTGTTACTTTCGCTTTACTTTCTATTTAATATCTATCTGTGTACTCTCTTAAGCCAGCAATATCTTTTGCTGCCTATTAACGAATAATAAGTAGTAAGTTCAGTTCAGGTTGTTCTCATAGTGTGCTTCCCTAAGGACAGGACATAGTCTAGGTGGCAGATGGAATGCCTTCATTAGACACATATCTTCAGCATGGATCGGGATGACCAAGTAACAGATTCCAAATTAGCCTTTTCTCCTCCAGCACCCTTCCCACACCATACCTGTTTCTGTAGTGGTAATTGATTTGGTACAGTGTGCATTACTGGACACATTGGACATATTGGATATGTTGTCATATTGCCTGGTCTGTTCTCTGTTTTTATGTGTATATTTTTCATACTTTTCAATACTGAATTAGTTACTGCAGGTAGTTACTTGATTGAATGCACAGTTAATTCCTTTTTTTTTTTGTCTTCACATGGACGTACTGTTCTGCATGTGTTTTGACTAGTTATGACTCTTGAGCTGCAAATTCTGTTCATCTGAGAACTGAGATGTTACTGTAATTCATGTCTGTCAAAACCAATATCAGAACTTCATAAGGGAAGAAAGAAAAAAATTGGAGGAAAAGAGTTACGGACAAGGCCTTCTAAGTCACATTCATGCTGAAGAATAATTAGTCTGCTTTGTTTCGTGTTTCATAGTTTGGATCTAGTAACTTGAAATAACCCTGGAAACAGTCATTTCCACAAATTCAGTTTTACTACAACATAGAATCATAGAATCATAGAATGGTTAGAGTTGGAAGGGATCTTAAAGATCATCAAGTTCCAACCCCCCTGCCATGGGCAGGGACACCTCTCCCTAGAGCAGGTTGCTCAAAGCCCCATCCAACCTGGTCTTAAACACTTCCAGGGATGGGGCATCAACAACTTCCCTGGGCATCTCTCATTGAAATTACTGTAGAAGTTGCTTTTCTCTTTGTACTGATTTTGGATGCAATAGAGTTAAATTTATTTGTAGTAACTTAGATAGGGCTATGTTTTGGATTGGTTAAACACTGGTGGTAATAGACAGATGTTTCAGTTACTGAGCAGTGCCTACACAGTGTCAAGGTCTTTTCTGTTCCTGAGAATGCCCCACCAGCAAGTAGGCTGAGGGTGCACAAGTGGTTGAGAGGGGACGCAGCTGGGACAGCTGATCCCAATTGACCAAGGGATATTCCATACCATATAACACCATATTCCACAATAACAGCTGGTGGAAAGAAAGAAGGGCAGGGGGACGCTTGGAGTGATGGCATTTGTATTCCCAAGTAACAGTTATATGTGATGGAGCCCTGCTTTCCTGGACGTGGCTCAACATCTGCCTGCCCATGGGAAGAAGAGAATGAATTTCTAATTTTGCTTTGCTTAAATGTGCTACTTTTGCTTTACCCATTAAACTGTCTTTAACTCACTCCATGACTTTTCTTACTTTTACCCTCCTGATTCTCTTCTCCATCCCACTGAGGTGGAGTAAGTGAACTGCTCTGTCATGCTTAGCTGCCTACGGCAGTTAAACTGGAACATTTTTAAAAATCTCTGTTGCTCAATCACAAGCTCAAAAGAATAGTAGGTGCCTCCTTTCTAAGATGCTATGAAATCTATTGTTGAAAAATATGTAATAATGGTAGATAATATTGTTAAGTTCATGAATGTGTATCAGAGGCCATCAGAATGTAAGATGATCTAAATAATATTGTTTCCGGTGTTACACAATTTGATTTCTACCATTTTTCCTATTATTTCTACAAAGTAACTTGAAAGAATAGAAATTTTTGGAGGTGCCTTGATTAGCTCTGCTTAGTATCAGTATGGTAAATTCCATTCTAGAGATGAAAATGCTGCTATGCTTCCTGTCTAAATTTAAAGGAAAAAAATCAGGTTTAGATTCTTGTGCTGTGTTACTATGTTGTTTTATGTGCTATATATATTACTGAGCATATATATTGTCACATATGCCAGGTTTCAACATATTGTTGTAAACGTCTGTTGTCAAGACATTGGATATTAAGGAAGCTTATGTACATTACAGTAGCTATCAGTTCAGTAAACCCAAAGATTAACATAAACAGCTGTATGGATTAATCTGTGTCCTCTTAATTTTAATTTTTAATTTTTTTCATCTGTTAACACTTGCCATTATTTTTAAGCGACACGGTTGCTACTGGATCAGTTTTACTTTGAAAGCAATAATCAAACTGTGTAGATCAATATAAGAAGATTTGTCACATCTAGACTATTGGCAGGAAACTGTATTTAGAAGTAGCCTATCACCTTGTACGCTGTCATCTTACTGGTGGTTTGTCACATTTGCCTGCTATGATTTTCTGTATAAGAGATCTTGGGAAACAAATGTAGGCTATCAATCTGCAATTACTGTAAAATGCACCAGCATTGAGCTTTAATTTATCTCTTCTTCAAAGGATACTGGATGCCATTTAATTTTCATAGACCAGGACTTCAAAATTCTTTGGGTGGGAGCAGAATATCTTTCTTATTTTTATAAGTTTAAGCTGTTTTAATGTTTGTCTCTACAACTTTTCTTCAAGACACAGTGATGTTTTATTAATGTCAACTTTTAATGAAAAGTTTTTGGCAAAATTCTTTTAGTAAGAGTATATGGTGCATCCATAGTTCTCACTAAAAATATGTTTTATAGAAATGTATATACACACATTTAGTGTATTTTTTACAAATCATTCTGTTATATTTGAGTCTACCTTTAAGTATCAGTCTTATATCAACAATATGTAACTGTGCAGGCTGATGGGGTTTTGTCCTCTTGAGTTACTCTGATGTTACTCCCATTCCCCTCTTTATGGTTAGAAAGAGAGAAGGCCTCATTAAACTAAGCAGAATCATCTGCAAATGAAGCAGATAAAGTGACAAGAGATAAACAAGACTATGTTATCTCAGCCTAAAAATAGGAACCCGCAAAAGGAAGGAAGGCAGGAAAAGGACAGGGTTGATGCAAGTGTGGTTTGAGGGTGTGAGAACTGTTCAACTTTAGCCTGGTAAATCTACTGAGCAGATGGGAGTTGAGTTCTACTCTGTGTTCATCCTAAAACCCATGGGATGCAGTGAATTTCAGGAAAATGTTTTAGTCAACAAGTGTCAAGAAGCCTTAATTATGTATCTGAACAGCTGTATATTATTTTTTTTCCAAGAGCTTTGTTCTGTTCTAAATTGATTGTTTACAACAGAGTTAAATGTCACCTCTGCACGAAAGTATGAATAAAAATGATTTTTTTTAAGACTGAAAAGAAAGGCAGAGTTAAGGATATCTTTAAAGAAAGTCATAAATCAGTACTAATTAGTGGTAAAGGTAGTAATAAAACAATGAAGTTACTCTAGTTATGTTGTGCTGCATTATAAGACTGCTGCAAACTTCACTAGAAGGTACATTAGTCATTGTTTTTCTGCATGGCTGCTTTTGCACCTGAAAGCTAGAAGAATAAGACTGAGTAATCAGGCTTCCAACACTGCACTACTGAAGTGAACGCATTAAACAAAGATTTATTTTCAGATTAAACTGTAATGTTTCACCTCTTTGAGGTTTTTTTGGGGTGGTTTGTTTTTTTTTTTTTTTGGCATCTGTAACTTTCTTAATAGTTCAGGTCAGGTTACAGTCCTTTGGAGGGTTTATTTGTGTACAACGAGCAGCTAATCAGATCTTTTGGTTTAATGCTTTTAGCTTCTTGTATGGCTCATCCTACCTCAAAAGTACAGTACCATATGTTAACTAGACATCACATTAATGGACTCTGGCAATCTGCAAATTACATCTCTAAATTGACTTCAAACTTAACTAAAATACATGATATTTACTTTCTTTTTAAACTCTCTGCTAAAATCCAAGTAACATAGTAAAATGACAAAAGTGTATTTCAAATGTTTATTATATTTGTGATATTTCTGCATGGTTTTCTATTTAGAGAAACTACAGGCAACTCATTCATACCAAAAAGAGAGTCATTCATCACCAGATGTCGGAACAGCGATTTCTCCTGTGTTCCCATAATTAAACTAAAGACAAAATTAAACAAATTCCTGAAATAATCCTAAATAATAGAATCCTCAAAACGTAATGTTTCTTATTATTCTTTTTCAGTCTGTAATACGTTTTTCTATTTTATGGGTTTTATATTTTAGTAATAAAAAGGTATATTCATGTTTTGCTATAGTATGTTGTTGGTACCATTTCGTAGGCTATTTCAGAAGTTAAATGAGAGACCTGCCACACAGCGAATCACCTCCTCTAGGTTGACATTTTTCATGTTGTTCTAGCCAGTATTTCTAGTTTGACCGGTAATACTATATTTGTACCTAATCTTAGGAAAACGGGCAGCTCTGAGGAGAATCTCTTCTGTTTCTTCCACAGCACATGGAAATGTGATAACCTGAAGCATGCTTTCAGGCCAGGTAGCCTTGCCTTGTGTCGCTGCAGGTTGCTGGTTGGAAATATCTGATATATGATAAGAAATGAGTGATACAGTATTCTTTGCCATTTGTGAGGGGCATGGTATAGGACAAAAGGAGTCACTGGCATCAAATTGTGATGTAACAATTGTAAATAATGTAAGATATAAGTAAACTTCTGTAAAGATAGTTGGGGCTTGATCAAAAACACTTACTGTTTTTGGAACTGCCCTTTGAATCTCAGAAGTGTGCTACTCCAAACCAGAGGACAGTATGAAGAACAGTGCCCTGACATCAAATAGAACACTTCCCATTCCTCTCAGACCATCATCAGGTGTTATCAGAGTAGGTCTTCTAAAGCCAGATTTTTATGTTTAAAATGTTGTGTACCTCTACTGGCACCTACTGTGGTCAGAGAAAATGGGATTATATATAATCCTAACTCCTGTGGTACAGACAATGAGATTACATATCTCCTGGAGCTATACCTTCTTGCCCTACCACAAATTATAAAAGAGCTCTGAGGCTAATCAGTCATCAAACTCATGTGAAAACTAGTGAGAGAGGAAAAAGAAAATAGCAAAAAGATTTGTGCTGCTGTCTTAGTGATAAGCATTAGTAGGATAACAGCTAAATTCTTCCCCTAATTCAAGTAGCAGAGAGTGGAATAGCTTTTTCTGTGAATTTTTCCTACTAACAGTGATTGCAGTATTCCCATTAAAGAAAGGACCCAAAGTATTTTCAGATTAAATTTTCAACTGCCCTTCTTTTCCTGAGGAAATTTTGCTTTCTGGTCTTTAATTTGGAGTTCTAGAAAATATCAACCTGTATATCAGATAATCAACTAACATAGTTCAATTATATGAATCATTAACATATCATGGAGTTGTCAGAGTGGGAAGGGACCTCTAGAGATCATCTAGTCGTACTCCCCTGCTAAAGCAGGGTTGCCTACAGCACATTACTCAGGACTGCATCCAGGTGAGTCTTGAAAATCTGCAGAGAAGGGGACTCCACAGCCTCCGTGGGCAGCCTATTCCAGGGCTCTGTCACCCTCACCGTAAAGAAGTTTTTTCTCTTATTTGAATGGAATTTCCCATGTTCCAGCTTGTACCCGTTGCCCCTCTGAGCCCTGTCACATGTCCAGCTCTTGATCTATTTCATTGCCCCCTCATCTAGCCCACATTTCCTCAGTTTCCTAATGAGGGTGTCATGGGATGTGGTGTCAAAAGCCTTGCTGAAGTCAAGGTAGATGACACCTGCTGCTCTCCCCTCATCCAGCCATCCAGTCATAACATCATAGAAGGCTATCAGATGGTCAAGCATGATTCTCCTTTGGTAAATCTTTCTTGACCACTTTCAGTAATTTCCTGTTCTGTAAGATGTTTGGAGATGACACCCAGAGGTGAGAATAATTGGCCTGCAGTTCCCTGTGTCCTCCTTGCCTTTTTTTTGTAGACTGGAGTGATATTTACCTTCTTCCAGTCCTCAGGCACCTCTCCTGTTCTATCATCTTTGAAAGGTCATGGAGAGAGTGGCCCAGCAATAACATCTGCCAGTTCCCTTGGCACTTGTGGGTGCATCCCATCAGGGCCCATGGACTCATGGATGTCCAGTTTGGCCAAGTGGTCTATAACCCAGTCCTCCTCTGCAAAGGGAGTGTGATCATTGCGTGATGTGTAGCAGCACAGTAAAGGAACACACAATCAAACTAAAAAGAGATTTAGAAATTTAATAGATTGGAGGAAGCTTGTTGCTGGAGACAGCAGTAAAGATGAGGCTGATGAGAAGTCTGTCCCTTTGAGATGCTGAGCGCTCTTACAATGTGTTTAATAGGAGCTGAATAGACAGAATTGGGCACTGAATGATTTATTCACTGGGTTGTTTTCTAATGAGACAGAAGAAAAGATCACAGATGAGAAAAGTAAAATATTCAGTAGTTTTGTGATTGCTCTCCAGAAGATAATCCCCACAGTTAATAAAACGTGGTGATTGCTCCCAATTTAGGTTAGGGACTTTTTATCTAGGCTCCTTCAGCCATTTAGTACGAAAAAGCAAAAATGAAACATTAAAAAATTCAAGTTCATTAGTTTTCTTACAGAGCGGAGAGGCTGTGAAACTTCTCTCGAAACCAATTTCTTATCTCTATTCCACTAAACTCAGGTATTGAGAAGAAAAAAAAAATATCTGGGGAGAAAAATCTTAAAGTAATCTTTATTTCTTCTCTCTAATAATGTCACAGTTTACAGTTCTGAGAGATATATATAGAGATATGTTCTACTGGGACTATCCACAGAAGGGAATTAATATCTGTCTTGCTGGATTCCTTCATGAAGTTCTCAATTAAAGGCATTTGGCACTTTTGAAGTGTTCCTTAATTCAAACATACTACGGTAGCCCCATTGCTAGCTGTTGTCACCCCCGCCTTAAGTAGTAAGCAGAGCAGGCTCGCAATACCCCTCTTTTTCTCTCTCTCCTTTTTTTTTCCCTTCCAAGAGGTATTAATTTTAAAGACCTTTCTAGTGGAAAATCTGGCACTAGGAAAAACAGATGGAAAAAATATAGAGGGTTTTGTGATAATCAGATTAGTATACCCAGTGCTGTATAGTTTTGTCCTGTGCATTTATTGAAAGATGGGTGTAGTTATTGAAATTTTTATCAGCCATTACATTCAAACTCTCATCCAAGTCTTTTTTTATAAACCAAATGTAATACTCATAAAGCCATGTTGCGTTATATAAGCAAAGCAGGCTTCTTCTGATTCTTGGAATAAGCAGTGGAGATTTTATCACAACCCTACTTAGCAAAATGATAAAAATGAAATCGGCTTTTTCTAAAAGGTTCTTTTTTCCCTAAATTCTGTGTGTGATTTGCAGCTGTTAGTGTTGATGAAATACATATACAGATGAAGTATTGAAGAGGAGCAGCTGCACTGTTGCCCCAGATAATTCATTGAGCATGTACTTCCAGATAAGTTTTCTATGATAAGAGTGAAGGCAGCAGCACCTCAGGAACTCATGCAAAACTATAGAAGGATGATTTCTCAGGTAGTCACACATCAGCACCAGAAATTTAAATTAATTAACTGCGTATGTTGCATAACAAGCCTGATGATAATAAATCAGATACCATCATAAACACTGTTCTGTCTACCTAGCTGCTGAAAAAGTTAATCTCTGTTGGAGAAGTGAGATATTAAACATCCAACAGCTGAAATATGAGAAATTCAGCAAATGTTGGGCCAGAATACCTCACCAGTATATCTCCATTTCATTCATCAGCCTGTTCTGTCATTCTGAAAGCCTTTTTTTTTAAATAAATAAGGTAAAGAACAAACTTATCAGTATTTTCATGAGGATTTACAAGCTTTCTCAGAATTCCCTCAATTTTTTGAAATGCCAACCTGGTATTTGCACTGTGCACAGCTAATCATCCATCTGTATTCTGTCATAGAGGCCACTTTCCAGCAAAGGTGTGTGATTGCTGGGGGAGATGAAAAGGAGGAAAATGTCTTTTATGTCAGTCTTGTACCTGCAAGTATGATAGCTTGTTCTGTCTTGCACAGTTCAGTCAAGTCATGCTCACTAATCTTAGCTGGAAACTCAGACAAACCAGACACCAATTCACTAAGAGGCATTTCCTGAAGGCTTTTAATGAGTTGTTATCTTCTGTATCCTTTCCTTCAGAAGAGCATTTAATAAATACTTCACCAGTGCAAAGTGATTATTACAAGGTGAAGAGGCACTTGTGAACACACTCAGGACAGTAGGTTTATCCAAAATTTGGTGATACATGTGATATAACTAGGGGTGAAATCTTTCTTTCTACTAGCTTTGATTTAAACAGTTTCCTTATATCTAAAGATCTGTCAGATTACAAAGAAACTATAGAAAATCTGAACAAGGGAATGTTTGCGTTGCATATCCGTCATTTCCATTGCTGCTGTTCTTCCAAATCTCCATTTATGCTTTCCACAATGTATATTTAAATTAAAGACCTTAAGAATGGGTGATGATGATCTGGCTGACCATCGGCACATCCAATATGTGACATGTCAGATCAGTTATTCCTGTTCTGGTCCTCTCCCTCCCAGTTTGTCCTAACAACCATTACCTACCACCATAGCTGCTTTACAGAATGCGCACATCAGGAATAAATTTTGCCCTTAGATAGTATTCATATCTCCGTGATCAGACAGATGTACGTCAAAATGTTTAAGCTAGTCTCCAAAAGAAGAAAATAAGGTAGGTGTGACCGCTGAGCCAGCTAAATGGGAAGCTTGGAGGATATTGTGTAATGTGAACCAATCTAAAAGCCAGTTTCTGTTAACAATGGAGCAGCATCTGAGAATAACCTTACCAAGTTACCATCAATTTTTGTTAAATTATTAACATCCCAACCAAATTTATAACTTTTGTATGTCTTTAGGGAAGTCTCACAACTTCTTTGGAGTCTATTTGCAAGGAAGCCAAGATGAAATGTTCTGGAAGACAAATGAGTTGGTACATTGTTTCATATGGATAAGACTAGATTATATTGGTTTTGTTAGCAAGCAACAACAAAAGATATCATGGGTATATATGGCTGAAATTAAGATGCAGATTTCCAGAGAAAGGAGGATTAGTATGAAAGAAAGACTGACAGATGACTGGTGTCATGTTCTTCTAGGGAATAAATTATTCATGCTTTTGAGCTTTCAGATGTTCTTTATCTGTCTTTCTGATAATTTTTTTTTACGGTTGCATACCTGGTTTTATTGTCTTAATGTTTCTCTGAGAAGCTTCTGAGCTATCAGGTTGGAGTTTGTGAACATAATGAAGTTGTGTATTTTGCCAATCAGCAGGGTGTTTAGGCTTTTTTAGGTATGGCAGTCTTCTTGCTGCATTCACCTGATTCTACCTTCCCTTATTAGATACTTGGGAAAAGAACCGTTTCCCCTAAAACCATGTAACTACTACACTGAAGTACAGTGAAACGCTGGTGATGTGGACAGCAAAATTCACAAGCACCTAAGTTCATTAACACTACTGAAAAATAACCAAAAAAAGATCAAATTAAGAGGACACATCTGAAATAATTTTTGTTGCCTCAGAAAATATTCTTGTGCATAATCTGCCTTTAAAACGCCTGTGTCTGATGCAAGTTTTTCTTCAGATGTGCATTTTTTGCATGTAAATCTATCACTAATATAAGCTTGAAGATTATTTAGTGGTAGTCAAATAGCATTCCAGTTTAAACACTTTGGCAAGTCTTCACAATGTAATTGGAAAATAGGTGGAGCTTCTTAATGAAGAAATCTGCTTGGAATAACGTTGCTAGAAGACCTCAGATTCTACAGTTCTTTGTTATACATCGTACAGTTTGGATTTTTATTGTTTTCAGGCATGCATGTGGCATATACATCATCAGAATATCTGAATAACTCCTTGATGCTATTTCATATAGCAAATTTAAAAACACAGATGGTCCAATTGATATACTTTTTAAGTGTTATGGCCTATTCTAGTCCTCTGATGATTCTGGTCATCAAACGATAGGAAGTGTTTCACTCCTGCCTTCATCTTTGCTCCTTCACTTAGCTAGATTTGCAGTAGATGTATTTAGTTAATAGAACAAGAAACTGTAAATATATGAACAATTGTTTTAAAATGCTATTTAAAGTACTATATATAGCATGAGTTTTCTGGAAATCCTTCCATATACTGTTTGGTAGGAAATAGTTTCCAAGTAAGTTACAATGATAATTTGATAGCTAAACCCTTCTCAGTATTCATGTACTTGATTTGCTTACAAGAGAAATCTCATTTTAGGCTAAGTGATTGTAATCAATTTGCTGTGACCAAGTTATCAGAGAAATAATAATAATATGAAAAAAAAAAAAACACCCAAACAATTAATGTTAGCAGAAACAATTTTAAAATGGAATTTTGAAACACACAATTTGGGTTGTTTTTCATCCAGAGAGAGGTTAATATGATAAAATATGGGACTACTTAAGCTGTTAACTTTCTAGCTAAGTTTAGATGAATACGTGGACGAGGATGCTAAAAGCCATCTAACATGAATGTTTAATGAGCAAATAAAGCTGTCAGAGACAAATGTGCATTGCACATTATGTATGTGAGTAGATTTTGCAATTAGAATCATTGTCTGATCTAGGTTTCAAGGAAATCTGTTTTCCACAATTTAAAGCTTTACTATTTTCTAAGAGTCTGATTCTGTAGGCATCTAGAGTGTTGTCGTTTTCAGGCCAGAATTATACAAGATCTAATTCTTCAGGCTTTCTAGATTCATGAACAGTTTAGTCGACTAGACCAAATTTGAGATAGAAACCTTCTACTGAACTTCTGAAAAAACACAATCAAAAGGACAACATTTTCCTTTTGCATCTAAGCGGGGAATCTCTGTGCTGAAACTTCCTAGCCTGGAATATTTTAAAGGATTTAGTAGAAAGTAGCAAATTCATGCATAGAAGAATATTTTGTTACTACTTCAACTGCTTCCAATAAAACCTGCAAAACATCAATGCCACTACCAAACACATAGAAGATCCGCAATCTCTATTTAATAAGAAACCTTGAAGTGATTTCTACAATATCTTTTTATAACTCCCTAGAACCCCATGTTTTCATTTCTATTTGGATCTATTTCATATAAGGCATTATTGATTTTCCAGCCAGCATGGATCTTTGGGCAAAAACCCCCACATTATAGTCTTGCACTATGGATTCTTCTCATCTTTTTTAGAGGCCTGTAGAATGCTTTTGGAATGCTGACTTAGATAATTTAAAAATTGTGTGCTGAGTGAAAAAATCTTTGATAAGCTCTGGTGAAGGTGATTTTATTCTTCAACACGTTAGCAGAACTCCTTAAAACCCCAGTAATTTCAGCAATTCCTTCTGTATAAAAGACACTATTTTTATTGCAGCCCTCCTACAAATGTGTTAATCAAGAGAGTTAACTTTGAACCGAAGGACTTCATTAAACTAAAACCTTCTAAAAAGAAAGTGAACGTTTCTTTGGGAAAAAATATAATTTGACATTAAGTCCAAGAAGTTGATGTTCAATGGTATAGAAATAAATGGCCATAACCTAGCAAACAGCATGTTCTACAAGAAAATAAATTAGACTGCCATAACTATAGTGACTGCTGAATTTGTCCTAATCATTTGTAAATGAAATCCTCTCTTCATTAGCATTTTCTTGCTCACATGTATAATTTACGACAAAGGTTTGGAGGCACTAACACAGTTTTCATAAATTAGTCGTAATTTTGTTGTTGCTGAAACTGAGGAAACTTTTTAATGCAGTAGGATTTTTACATACGAAGACAACCATAACCTTGATTGCCTTAAAGTCAGATTTAGCATTTAAAATGTATGTAATGGGCCTGATTTCCATTCTGTATTCCTTTTTTTTTTAGTAGTCTGTTTGAATGCAAAGTAAGTATAAAAAATGACCGCAGCTACTAGAGCAAAGTGCTGGGGTTAGGTCCTCTTCTCTGTAAAATGCTGGAAAAATTTTCTAGATGGGTATAGGCTGAGAGTTTTATTTATTTATTTGACAGCTGCTGCAAAATCAATTAGAAGACTTATGTGACAAGTATCTGTCTAGCAAGCACCCTATATCGCTGTCACTCACCTTGACCATGTCTTTTTTCCCTCTTCCCCCTTTCCCCCTCCCATCCCTCACTCACATCCCTTTTACCCCTGAGGAATGTTTCCTTTCCATTGGATTGGGACACACTGACATGATGACGTGAGGAGACTTAAAGCTTCTGCTAGCTGTTAAATTGAAGAATATAATTTCCAAGGCAGATCTGACAATGTGTCATCTCCCTGAAACACTATTTAATAAAAATCAACTCTGTGAGTGAAGAAACCAGGACTGCAGCTATCTGGAGGCAGAAGGGAAGTGGGAATGAAAGAAAAAAAAAATTCCATTTATTCTTGGTATAGTTACATGTAAAAATGTAAAAAGTTAGGTGTAGGTAAGCAGCTCCAGGGATTCAATACAGCTTTAACCAATAGGAAATTATAGAAACCCCTGAGTTTTCTTTTCAAAGTTCAGAAATATTTAAATTCATGCTTTTGAACTTATCTGATGCCAAGAATGCTGATCGTTTTCTTTCATTCCTGGCCTGTGGTAATTTTGAAGGGAAAAGTTATTCTTGGGAATCTGGCCAACTTTATATTTGGAAAAAATTGCAAATAGTAAATTCAGACTACGATGAGAAAGAATTGCTTTACATTAGAGACCATGTCTAAATCCTCTGTAGCCTTAGAAAGAAATGGCTGTTCATGTGCTTTA
Source organism: Thinocorus orbignyianus (assembly GCA_013400375.1). Taxonomy (NCBI): domain Eukaryota; kingdom Metazoa; phylum Chordata; class Aves; order Ciconiiformes; family Thinocoridae; genus Thinocorus; species Thinocorus orbignyianus. The sequence continues at coordinate 250,776 of VXBW01003326.1, forward strand.
TGTGATTAGAGCACTGCTCTGTGAACTGCTTCGGAAAGAGTTCATTATGTATTATTTTTATGATGCAAAGTCAGTTTAGAATTTATAGGATGCCTTCACTGTTGGTTTCAATGGATTTGTGCTTAGTGGGAAAAACAAAATAATACAGTATTGTAATAACACCGTGGCTGCTTCTGCATCTTATGAGGTAAGAGCGGTATTCAGGGCCTTATGAACTTATGTGACCATTAAAACATAAAGGAAATTAAAGACTGGAGAGCCTTTAAAATAGCATTATGATTTGGTTTGCTAAATTGAAGACACTTTGAGTTATGGAAACAGCAGCTTTCTGACAAAAAGTCCTTAGAGTGGTATTCAATGGATTTTGTAGATTGGGGATGTGCATGATGAGATATAATGCCCTGCATAGTGTGATTTTTTTGAGAAGAGATTGAGACCCTTCTCATCTGCTTCTTTGACTTTTTATTTCTTTTGGGGTTTTGTTGTGTAGGTTGGACAAGAATATTGCTCAACAAAGAAAGCAGATGTATTTATTCCGCAATCATTAGAATTTTTATTTCATATAGAAAGTTGGAAAAAATCCCTCTCTCCAGCTCGGACTGGGAGTGGGATGAGGGGCAATTCTAGTGCCCCTTGCTATCAGCATCAGCTTCAGTCCTCCTGAGTGCTTATCCACTTACTAGGAACCAAACCTTCCCGCCAAGCAATGCCCTACAGTAATGGTATATGTCAGATTGGGGATTATCCCATTAATTAATTAGTATGTCGTGCTAGCAGATGCAAAATGCTGTGGTGATACTGTGTTAGTAGTGGATGTATATTGAATTCTGAAAAATATATAATGAGGTGTATTGCCTGAAGAATGAAATCAATGCTTGTATGTTCTCAAACATTTTTTTTTTTATTTGCACCATTTTTAAGTGAAGTAATTTTAAAGGGACTGCGTATTTTATATATCTTTCTTTTCCCTTTGATTCTTTTGTGCAGTTATAAATACAGTGTTCTTTACCTGCAAGTGAATATCAGAATGATACTTCATTACTAGAGAAAGTTTTGCTATGTTTAGTGATCTCACTAGAAACGTGTTTCTACTTATATAATGTGCAATTATTTCTGAGGAATATAGGAAACAGGTAAATTGGCTCATTTTAAAATGAAGATGTGACTGTAAAAAGTCTTTTTCTTTTCTTTTTCTGGACTGAGTTTACATACTCAATTTGTTAACAGAAATGTGTAAATGGAATTTTTTGTAAGGGTCAGAACTGAAATTCATACTACCCATTACCTCCAGTGAAAGTTATGTCTATGTTTTTGAACATTAGATTTCAAAGTGTTATTTGGACAGCCTTAGTGTAGGGTAATGAGGAAGTATTTTAGTATAGTGTTAAAATCTTATGTCTAAGATAACCACTTTATGAGAAAGACTAAATGTAGGTTTCTTAAGCAGCATAGTATCATGGAGAACACTTGCAACATTTTTTAGAAAATCAAATTTAAAAGATGGTTATTTTCTTTTGAGAGACACTTTGGCTTACTACATTATTAAAAGAAATAAAATGGTATAACTGGTTAATGTTAGTAGAAATAACTCCCTCTAAAGTGCTCATGCAGTTAAAGCCTATTCTTTTTAAAAATCATTACTTAAGTAGAGATGAAACAAAGCTAAAAGACCTACATCCAGCTATTAAAAATTTGATAAATTAAAATAAATACTGAATCCTTCCTCTTGCTTCCCTTAAAAGGATACCAAAGCCCAACTTCCAAACAGTTTAGGAAGACTTTATTTGGCCTCTTAGTATTTTAAAGCTCAAAATACCTGTATGAATATTACACAAGATTAGTTTTCATGTGACACTCGGCAGACATGGAAGTAAAGTCTATGTTCAGAGTGACGCTGCTGTACCCAGGGAAGTTGTTATGTATTAACAGAGTTACACCAGTTTGGCATTTGACGTCTCCTATGGAGGAGACATGGAGAATTTATCCTTAGATGAAAGTAACATTTTGAAAACATCTAAGTAATTCAGAAGCAGAATTAAATGGAAGGCAGTGTCTCTACGCACCTGCTTTTGAGAAGTATTTTCATTTTCTGCTTGGAATAGACAAAGAATCTTCTGTTTTGATTGTCTTAAAGTACATCTGGCTGTGTTAGTGGGTCCGAGGTCATTGACTTAAATTTTTGAAAAATCTGCCTGAACCAATATAATTCCTCTGAAATGATAGAATGGCTGTATAACAACAGCTGAGGTCAGCATTAGTGCTCCAAATCAATCTGTGCCCTGGCTGAAGGCATGAGGGAAGGAAGTGGGTTCAGCAGAGAAGCTGTAACTACATCTCTTGGCCACAGATGAGAACAAGGGCATAGAGAAGTACAAGGAGCGAGTCAGTGTAGGTAGTACTTTGCCCGGTGCTGAGCAGCATAAATATACTAGGAGGATGGATAACAGATACTATACTAGAGAGAAACATACGTTGAATAAGTTTGTTGACTGCAATGGACATTGTTGCACTACACATCTTGAGTCTGGTCATAAAATGTATACTTTCTGAGAAAGTTCATCCTAATTTAAACATAGCATGGCAAATGGAATTTCCTGCTCAGATCTGGACACTACTGCAGGGGTAGTTACTGTGGGTGTTTGCAGTATGAATGACTGCAGAACCATTAATTTTGGTATCAAAGCTAGTGTATGGAAAATTACATCCTTAACTTGGAAGGCTTCCCTGACCCCATATTAAGTTAATTTGATAAGCCAGGGGACTTTTTCAGCACATTCTTTTAAGCTTAGATGCTCTAAGGAGATGAATTGCCATTAATTTTCTTAATATGCAGCCTGTGATTCCTTACATTCTACTTTTCTGGTTTCCTAATATGAAGAGTTTAGTGGCTTATTAAAAAGAACAGGACAATCACAACTGTAATAACAACAATAAAAAATAAGGATATTGAAATTCCACTAAATTTGGGTGCCCAATTTTAGACTCCTGCGTTTTAGACCTGCATTTCAGTAAAAAGCACAATTGCTTCAAACACCAAGCCTTTTGGGGAGGTCTCAAGGTGCCCACATTAATCCAAAGCTTGTTTTTATGATTTACAGCTACACCCGTTAAATTAAAAACTGGCATACTGAGCTTCAAAGGCACTCTTTTTCTCTCATTGCTGACCTTGTTCTTAAGTAAGAAGAGTTGAATGAAATTTATTGGCAGCTTTTATAATTGTTTTGAAACCACTCTGCCTTCCCACTTTGTAACTGAATAAGTTGGCAAAGCTTTTCAAAAGAGCCTAAAAGGTCATTTGAAAATAGCTGGCCTCAGCCTTGTTTAAAACAATATTTGTTAGCTTATGTTACATTTTCTCTTAAAAACAAATTAACAATTTAAAACAATGGTACATTGATTGGCCAATTATAATGGAATTTCTGTGAAGTATATACAGCATTAGCACTTCATTAATAACATATTAGTTTTTCATTATTGCATCATTACAATGAACATCAGAAAAATTTATAATGTCTGGCCACAGCAAGTGTTATCAAAAATCATTCTCAGTCTCTGAAATTCTTTGGCCCACGGTCATTCCACACATACCTTTCATTTCAGTGATTCAGGCTGCTCTTCATACAAAAGAAAAATAAATTAAAATTCTACAGTCACATACCTTTTGAGGCATTGGCTATATTGCATCCAAGGAAAACAAACTGTGAATATGTGCTGGGTAACTGTGAAATCTCTTAGCCCCTTTCTTTAACTGAGGTCCAACAGAGCTATGTGACTGGAGTTTAAAGAGCACTAGAAAGCATTTGGCCTGTCTTCTTCTAACAGAAGGTTTTCACTGATCTATAAAAAAATGAAGCGCTTGGACACCTGTTGAAATCAGTTCCTTACAATTTTTTTAAAAAACAGCAATTGCTTTCAGTTGCTGTTTTAAAGGGGAAAAAAAATGTTTGCATAAGTGTTTGTAAATAAAAAAAAAACTATAATGAATTAAAAAAATCAAAACACTTTTTTTATGTGAAGATTAAATGTTTTTAACTTTTTCAGAAACTTTTTGCCTGATTTCCTTACAGGAATGTTTTAGCAAACTATTTTAATCACTACATCTGCATTTTTCACCACAAGTTGCTGATCAAAACCTACCACTCCACTCCTCATAAATCTACTTTCCCCTTCATCCAGCTGATGGATTTGTAGGCTATGCAGTGCTCTTAGAAATACAGTCTCTGCTGCTGCCAATACAAACCTTCGAAGATACGTCCTAGTCCAACAGCGAGTGGCAGAGCTAATAAAGATGATCAAAGCAACAGTGCTAAATGGGCCCCTAGGAATCTATAAAGATGCCTAGGATATCCCAGACAGTCAGGCTTGCTCTCTAGGACCAGAGGAAGCTCAGTTCAGTTGAGGCACGGGGCAACTATGTGCAAAACGAGGGAAAGTCTGTGTCTCTGCCTCTCCTGCATTAGCATAATCGCTTTACAGTCTGCCACTCCACTTACTGAAACACTGGGGACTGAAAAAATGCAGACGAAAGGAGAACAAAGACCACAGATGAGAGGAAAGGAGACCCTGTAAAGTGGGGCACAGGGCTTGCAACTGAAAGACAGGAGTGATGTGCCAGCTCTGCGACAGGCAGAGCGAGCTTGGCGTGAGGAGCTGAGGGAAGATCAGCCTGTCAGCTCGGAGGGAAAGAGAGCTGACCTGGCAGCCAGAAGAGAAAAAGGGCAGAAGACCTGCAGATGTAGCGAGCTGTGGGGAAGAGAACTGCCCAGCTGCCTGCCAAATAACACTGCAGAGGGAAACAACCCCAGGTGATCTGTCTGCTTGAGTGTCTGAGATCATTTGTATTTTTATTCATTCCAGGGGCTCAAATTTATGGAGTTTGTATGGAAAGGATACTTATCATGACTCCATTCTCCAGGGTGTCTCCTAGAGAAGCTTCTTTATGAAAAAGAACCAAAATGTTTCCTAGCAGTCCTTCTGAAAACCTCTTCCCTCCCAGCAAACAACCTCTTTGGATTTTTCGTTTTTACCTTCTCTATCATGGAAATGCTAAGCAGTAAAGCTGAAACCTTATCAAAGGCATGAAGTAGGAAGAAAGGGAAACAAACACATTATCTTACCTGAGTAAGCAACATGCAGATGGAGGATTTCTGATTAAAAAAAAAAATCATACAGAAACAAGTCAAGGCCAATGAATTGCTAATCCAAAGCAAGAGTGGTTGTCAGATGTGTGTTCTAAAATGTTCCATACAGACCCTGAAGGAGTTATAATTCATAAAGGAGTACCTGACAGAAATACTTGATGTTGGGGGGGGTGTTAATAACTAAGCACACTCTGCTTTTTTTTTCAGATCTTGATTTAATTTGTCTCAGTTTTGATAGAAATTATTTGAACTTGTTTATAAATAACAAAAGTGTCAGAACTGATACATTAGTTGGAAAAAACCTCTGTATTTTGCGGTGGCAATGGGTTTTTATTGATATTATTTTTCATTTTTTCAGAATGTGTAGCAAGAACTGACAATATTTGGTGGCAGTAGTATAGTGAGGCAATCATAATGGAAATTATGTCTTTCTTGCTTAAAGATTCCCAGGAGAAGTATTAGGGGAAAAATACTCACTCTAGATATGGAACAAATCAGACTAATTCCAGGCTAGATAAAACAATTTTGAGTGGTGCATGATGCATAAGCTTAGTTAGGTTTTCTAGAAGACAAACTGCAACTCCACCCCAAAATGATAATAAAAATATAATTTATTTTCAGTTTATGCCTAGGAAACTAGTGACAAATACTAGATGTCTGATATAATACTCTTATTTGTATATGCTTATATGTGAAGCTTATGATTATAAGCCATGATTATAAGCTTTCAAGTTTCATGCTGCTGCAACCTTTTTGTTTGTTACCTGAATTACACAGAGGAATTATGGCATTATTCAACTTTCTGAAAGATGAATGCAGAGTTTTCCGGCTGAGTTTCCTAACTGCAAAAGTATTTGCTAAATCTTGTTAGAATTGAGCACAGCCATGAACGTACTGGAATGCCATCAGTCTACAATATTTCTGTTTTAAAGCCTCTCCAGAGGTAAAAGTAGTTGCAACTTTGAATGCTTAATTACTCTGGACCTGGGTGTTGCACACAACGAGATAATTAGATAATTCAGACTAGATCAACACTGCCAGGGGAAATCAGAAGAATTTACTCAGGTGAGAAGGCAATACCAATAAGGTCATAAGAAGTGTAAACCATAGAGAAAGTCTTGAGAAATAATGGTCTAAAAATAGGTTATTTAAGACCAGATTTATGTCTGACCTCTGTTTGGTGCACAGTAAGAAATTTCATGTAATGGCTGACTTAGTCTTATGGTTAGACGCTAGTTCCAGACCCCCAAATCCTAGGAGAACAAGGATTGCTCATTTAGTTCTTCCCTTTAGCCTATGGGAGAAGTGCAGAATAAATAGATAAATCCTTTAAAGGCAAGGCAGAATTTCCTGTATGCATGGCAAAAATTCAAGAAACAGTTCCCTAGCTTCGTATGAAACAGTGTAGGGCACTCTTTGTATTGGCTGCTGCCTATAAAGCACCATTTGTTTATTCTTAGTAACAAATAATTCAAAATAGTAAAAAGTCATAAGCAAATTTGGCAAATTTGTGCTGCTTGAATTACAGTTTTTTTTTTGTTTGTTTTTTTTTTTGTGTGTGTGTGAAATAAGATGTTACCGTATCTAGAAATGTCCCGCATCATAAAATCAATAAACTTAGTGTCAGGTCATTTCTAGCCTTCTTATAAATCTGTGGGGGTGAAAAATATATAAAGACACATTTCTGTCTTTCTAGCTATACACATGTATATATGTGTATATTTTCTTGGGGGAGGGAGCATATGAGAAATTATTATAGCAAAAATGCAGTATAAGCCTTCGAGAATTTACTTATTACAAGCCTGGTCAGGTAACTCATGTAGTTACACTGGCAAGTTGGACGCTGAACTGCCATCTTTTTGGCTGAGGGTACTGACAGCGTAGTAAGAACAGATGGAGCAGATGTAGCTGTAAAATCACTCCAAGAGCTTTTGCCAAGATGCTACTTGCATATGAGGCCTTGGTTCTAGGATGGCCAGAAAGGAGAACTTCTTCCCTTCATTTTACTGCAGTGGTTTAAGTAATTTGTAAACTGGAGGAGTACAAATTTTTCAGACGGTAACAGGTGCAGCAGACTTTGGGAGAGGCCAGAGTTAGCAGCAAATGGGAATGAGGATAAAGAAGCTGGCAGACAAATCTTAGTGTATTGATTTTAGTCTGCCAGAATGTATATTGGATGAGGCTGGAGACTTGCTGACTGTGTCCTCTCCTAAAGACTGCTGAAACATTCAGATTATAAGGCATGTGAAGTAGGAAAGTCAGAAAGCCAGATTCTTCAATAAAGTAATCCTGATTTTAACTTATAATCACATACACAGATATTTTCATTCTTTAGAACATAATACAAGCTAAGGAGTTAGTTACTGTTCACTGTCTTTTTGGATGCAGATTATTCTTGATGCTACAGTTTAAATAATGATGTCTTTCTGATTAGCTGTTTGGGATAGCAGTTTCTCCCTGTATGTGACCGTGTAATTTCCATTAATAGGAAAAGGATGCATGTATTGCAGAGAGAATAGTTCTGGTCCAGGTCTTTTATTTACTGTTTAGTCAAACACAACACAGTGTCTTGCTGGGACTTTTGCAGAATGAATATTTTCAGTGACTGAAGAGAAACTGAGTCTTGAAACTTGGAGTTCTTTCTTGATTTCAGATTGCTTGACAGATCTGATCCAGGTATTTAAGAACAGAAGGGAAATTGCTCACAAACCCGAGATTCTTTTGAGTAATCATGAATAGGAGCTTACAATTTTTATTAGGGTTTTTTTGTTTGTTTGTTTGGTTTTTTAACAGTTTAACAGTTTAAGTTATCTTGCTTTGGTTTAGAAATTAACATATTAAGCTGTGGGCTTGTAAAACAACATGTGCTTATTTAGCATGTGTTAAGGTTCTGTCAATATACTAGGGCTGTAGTCAGAATATGAAGACCCCTTAGATTTCATTAGGTGTCATTATCTTCTTAACATGCTAAGTAAACTAACAGATTCCTGTTTATCCATCAGTATAGTACATAAGGAATAATCAAGTGAGTGATCCAGAACCATTATTTAATTCACATAGTATGGGAAATTTTTGCAGTAAGGTCCTAAACTGCAAAATAGTTAAGGTAACGCAGTAGCATGGTTTAATCCCAGCCAGCAGGTAAAGGGAAAAGAGGAAGAAGAGGAGGGGAAGGGAAATGGAAAAAAAAAACAACCAAAACCTCATGGGTTGAGATAAAGATATTTTAGTGGAACAGCAATCGAAAAAGAAAAATAACAATAATGGTGAAAGAATATATAAAATAAAATGATACAACACAAGTCGCTCTTATCACCCAGTAAATAGGTTACCTAGCCTGTCCTGAGCAATGATCGTGGGTTCCTGACCTTCAGCCAACCCCCATTTATCTGAGCATAAGGGCTATGGTATGGAATATTCTGTTGGCCATTTCATTGTTCTGTCTGTGCTCCTTCTCAGCTGCTATGGAAGGCTGAAAAAAGTCCTTGAATTGTATGAAGATCTGCTAGCAACAACTAAACTGATGTGTGCTACTGACATGCCTTCCATACCACATCTGAAACACAGCAACCGCTAGAAAGAAAATTAACTCTATCCCAGCTGAAACCCGGACACCTAGTCCCATGGATTGCTATAGAAATTGATACAAAGCTAACACTGACCTCCCTAGGGGCAGGCTACTTGTGATTAATGGGTTTAATTAGGCCTAACCATCTTTCCTGTTTACTCTAGGTGTTGTCTTTTTTTCTTCCTTTTAAGTGTTTAAAATCTGAAATAATAAGCACATTTCATCTTTCCCATTGTGTTTTAAGCAGCCTATGTAACATAATCTGAAATTGCCAGTCATCTGTATTCTCCTTCTGTTTAGTAATTGCCCTCAGGTGAGGTGGTAAAATGTGTTTCCTTTTAAGAATAAAAGCTCATTCACATGTGTGATTAGGTAGTGCAGGTGAGAACTCTTCAAACTGCTTCTGAGGAGGAAAAGGAGATTCAGGGTTGATGTCTGTCTGCTTTATGCCTTCAGTAGCTCCATTTATTGATGAAAGGTTCCTATATTATAATCTGAAGTTACAAGTTACACAGGTATGTTTGCGTATATAATTCTTTTTTAATAGCCGTGAATGTTTTCAACTCAAAAAATGAGTTCTTTCTCACTTTACTACTGTGGAGTTATGGTTAAATATCAATGGTGTTTTGGTAACAAAAGATGGGTTTGCTTTTAAAGGGTTATCTAAGGAAAAGAATTAAATTTGTGTGCAGCTGTAGCTGAGGTCAGTGTGCCTCTTCTCAGAACAAGTGGTATGTTGCTAAATTAAATTACTTGTCTTTTGTAACTCACCTGCTTGTAACAGACTCTTAGTAGTCCACCTGGTCAGAAAATTCAGGGTTCTCTTTATATCCTGAGCTGCTGCCCTACTTAAAAGGAATACAAACTCACCCCGCAATTAATAGTTGCAGTATCTTGTTCTAAGGAAGCTCTCTCCTTCATAGAGATAAAATTATGGTTGCACATTTTTGCATTATATCTGAGATGAGAAGCTGGATCAATATGCTTTAGTTTCAGCAGTATCTCTTAATCATACTTCTGTTACTGAAATACAGATTATTTCTAAATTGTATAGTAAAGTTTTTGTTATCTTCTTATGAATAAGAAATGTATATACATATGGGAGTTCCAGTACATATTGTGCTTTTCAATGTAGGTATAAATTGTGTGCAGTTTTATTTCTATGGCTGGATGTCTGTGATGGCAGAGGTATTTGTGTTTCAGCTTTTCAAGAAAGGGGTCATGCAGTATCCCTTAAGTCATAGCAATTCTCCAACTTATGTGAGAAAAACATGTAAGACACTGGGAGGGAGCTACAATGGCAAATTTGGATGATGCTGTCGGGAAATGCTAGTGGGACAAGGGCTGGTAATTGTGCAGCATTTGGGGTACTCAGTGCGACTCAGCACCGCCAGTCTGCTTGGCTTTGCTTCATCGTAAAGCAACTCATAAAAGACCCCCTGTGAAAGCACAGAGAATTGCAAAACCTCCAAATATTGTGGTATTAGGGTCCATTTGAAAAAGTCAGGGATTTCTTTTCTTTTCTCTTTAAAATTTTTCCTTATAGAACATTACTCAGAAAATTATTGTAGAAAACACTTCTGTGGTGTATAGAAAAAGCATACTTATTTGAGACAGTAGTTTAATTTTGAATGGAGGATAGCAGAAAAAAAAAAAAAGGCAAAAGCAAAATTTGAGTATTTAATAACATCATAATATAATTGTTGGTGACCAGCAGTTTAAACCAAGTGGTCAAAGTCAGAATGATCACACTCTGTGATGAAATGTCCCAGCACCTGGAAATCACCTTAGAGGGAGATTTTTTTGAGAATTGATTGTAGCCTTATCATTGCAAGTTTGTTATCAGGTGGGTGCTAATGCATGGCAGGTGTTTGTTTATCTTGATTAGATAGTGCTGCACAGACTTTGTCTTGTGGCTGGAAAAATGAGAAGAAGCAGCCTATGCGAACAGGGGTTGTATCAGAGCTAGTTAGAAGGAAACTTGTATTTTGATGCATTTTTAAGGTGAAAAAAAGAACACATTTGGAACACTCATGTTGGCTTTGGGTGTTTTTTCTTCCATGCTTTTGGCTTAAGTAGATTTACTACTTGCTTGCGTATTGCATGCATCAGATACAGCAATGCTATAATATACTTGTATTTCTGTGACTGTCTAGCAAATATACTTGGGGGAGGATTAATATGCATATGTTAGTATTATGCTGACAATAATAAAAGAACTTGCTAGTAGAATCAGAAAGATGGAAAGAGTTGAGGAAAAAGTGGATAAGTAAAACGATAACTTTCTTGTATATTTTTAGCTTCCATCTTAAAGGTTCTTATTCTCATGTCCTATTGGTCAGTAGACTCCATTGTGCTAATTGATAGGAAATAATGAAAAATAATCTGTGCAGTGATGGAAGTCTACTTTCAAATCAAATTTCTGGCACAGTAGGCAGTTATATTACAACTGGAGTTTGGTACCCAAATTACACTGTAGTAGCTATTCTAATACATCTAGTGTTTATATACCATAGTTGAAACAACTGACTTTGGACAGGTATAACCTATGTAGGTAAGAGGTATTCCTTATCTCCTTATAGGTTACCACTTTGTCTCAGAAATCAAAACAGTTTTACCTCAAAGAAAAATATTATTTTTCCCTTATATAGAAATACATGAAAAAATGAACCCATAAAAATGAAGAGATCTATTTAGATTATAAAGCTCCCGTTATTTTGGTTTTTAAGAACATGAATGAAGCCTTGGAGAGCTGTACTTCATTCTGCATAAATTGTAATGATCACAGTTATTCATTTAGTAACCCCAGCCACTAGCCAGAGATCTTTTGGAAAAAAAAAAGGACTTTTAAAATATCCCATGTGTACTGTAAATGTAATTAAAATCTAGTAAATTAGCTCTCTAAACAGGCATTATTTTTGTATGTTTATAAAGTATAGAGGACTAGAATTTGGTAAAACTTTATTTATAAATATAAAAATAGATTAATATAATTTCTTTAAATTTTTATATCTTTATAAAACACTTACTGAAGTAGCAGTTAGGTTGGTTTATGAATATCTGTGGCTAGGAGAATGACTCCCATTAGCCTACTCTGAATTATTCTGAGAAAATGTCTGTTAGAAAATTTGGTGATATTTGAACCTATGTTATTTGCAAAGTATTGTCTTCCTCTGCCTGCTTACTCCCTCAATTGCTTTCTTGCAGATGTACATAAAAAATCCTTTCCTTTGTTAATTAAACTACCACAACACATTTCTCTTAACATTTCAGTCATGTTTTCTGACCTCATTATATTCAGGTGCTAAATGATACAAGCTAGGAATTCCTGACCTTTCATTCTGTGTACTGTCACCAGCCATAGAAAGCAAATAATAGCTTCTCTTGAAGAATGTCTTGGAAAATAAAGCAGAAGAATGTCAGAAACAGATTTGGTTAACCACAGGTTTTCTCGGGCAGTCAGCTTTTAAAAATAAGATGTAAAGAAATGTGTTATTTTTCTTCCAATAGCAATTGTGTGCAAATCTGATGCGTACCACATCTGTGGAATAAAGTACTGAGATTCCTACCAGATATATCTCTTTGGGCCCTTTAGGAATATGTTAAAAGACTGTATTAAAATACAGTAATGTAGCACACATCATAGGAAATAGAAATATGTGGAGATGGTTTGCTACATGTCATGTTAGTTTCACCACCAGGAAGATAGCGCAATGGTGATCGTTGGAATCTCAAATTGACATAATAGCCAGAAGAATGGAACTACACAAACTAGATTCCCCTGCATTGCAAACTGCCATAATCTGAATGGTTAAAAGCAAAAAGTGTACAAGTGGTTGATAAGATTTTAAATGGAGTGGTGGGCTATCCCAAAGACATGTCAGAATGGCCTAGAGTTAAGAATAGAGGGACAGAATAGCCCTGCTTTGTCTGTTGGTGTATTTTCTGGCTTTGTCAGCCAAGGTCTTTATGAAGAAGTTAGGCCCTTGGCAGAATGTTTTGGATGTCAGTGATGCTGCCTAGTTGAGCCAGATAATCTTTTACAAGTCTTTCCAGTTTTACTGTGGTGCTTTAAAAAAAAAAAACAAACAAAAAAAACCAAACAAACAAACAACAACAAAAAAAAAACACAAAACCCCCCCACCAAACAAACAAAAAAAGAAAACCAAACCACCCAAAAACTAAAATGCCCCAGCTGCTTCTGCTCTGTTTGATAGCACCTCTGCAGCCACTGACTACCTCTCCCCCATGCCCTCTGAGCACAGAGGGCAGTCTTGTGCTTTCTTATTTTTCCTTGATGCATTGTATTTCCAGGATGAGCTGATTGAGTTAGCCACGAGGGGTTTTCTGTTTGTTTTTGTCAAGCAGCAACGAATGTTATGGATTCTTTATTTAGGAAGTTGAATTACTGATTTATCATACGTAGACCTCTGTCCCAAAAAAAAAATTTGGATCTGGTTTTGAGGAGGTTTGTAAACAGGTTCTGCTCCAGATTATCTGTCTTGTTTTTATTACAGGTAATCAAATACTTCAGTGTTTTGTGGTTTGTTTTCTTTTCCCCTCTCTTTCCTAATCTACAAGCAAGGGCATTACAACTCTTCCAATTAATATATTTTCTTCTGCCTGTCTCCCCATGTGTTTTGGCATTCGCTTCCCACTGAGTTTGCTTTGCTTGTAAAGTCTGCCGTAAGTAAAGCTTAGACTACCAGCAGATGTAATTTATGGCCTCAGAGCCACGTTAGATACCTCAAACATCAGCAATAAAAATCTTGATCCATGTCCTTCAGAGAGTGAAACAAAATAGTATTCACAAAGACTGTACTTGGGAAATCTGACTCTACAGTCAGCGGGGTTTGAGAATTTCATGGAGACAGAAGCTGACTCCTAAATCATTCTGAAGGAGACTATCTCTGGGATAATCTCAGGATATCCTCTGAGCTGATCTCCCCTTGCGGATTCCTTTTATAAACAATGAATGTATTTGCTATTCATTAAAAGAGACTTCCTCTAAGCACAAAACCAGAACTGTACTGGGCAAAACCAAAGACTTGTCTAGTTCTAGTCCCTGATATCCTGTCTGCTTCCATGGCAGGTGACCAAAGAGAAGTGAAGACTTGTAGTACCTGTCCTCATACCTTCTGTATTCTTGTTTTCATGGTGAGTCGGGAAACTAATGTATATGCTGTACTGAAAGACTTCAGGTCTTAGAATGAACCTTAATCAGGTAAGGTAGTATTTTCCCTGTTTATCCATCGTGGAAATCCATGCTGCCATAGTTCATGTGACAACGAATATAGCTTATGGCTTTAAAAAATGTAAAAACTATACAAAATGTCACAGTGCTAAGATATTTTGTTTGCATTTTGAGTTACTGATTAAAGTTTTTGCCTTTCTTTAAAATCATTAAATTTGAATAAGGATTAAATATACCTAATGGATAGCTAAATTAATTATAGAGTATTTATGTCAATAAAAAATAAAATTTTATTACAGAACGACATGAGTAGACTAAGACAGCTCAAATTGTCAATATGATGAAAATTACTCAAAGAAAGCAATTAAAACTCCAATCCATGACTAAATTACTATTGGTTCTAGGTACAGTGAATCCAATTACACATTATGTTATAGTATACCGTATGATCATGAGTACTGTAGCAGAGTGTCTTGTCAATATACTGTCAATAGAGAATAAGAAAAGAAAATCTGTCATCACACTGAAGTAAGATGCAAATCCCAGTCAACATTCTTACAAGCTGTTAAATGCCCAGAAAAGATGGTAAGGAGCTGAAAACTGCATGTGAGGTAATCTTTTAGCATTTTTACATACACTTTCGTGATGAAGACCAAATAAGAACTTAAAAATGGCAGGTTTTGATTATACTGGACTGTAAATATGAAAGAAAACAAAAGATAATATTTGTGAGAAATTCTGTAAAGATTAGAACTAACTTAGTACATGCACCTTTAAATCAGGGTCTTGCAGAAGGATGCTTATATTGTTTAAGGTAACTACAATACTGATATGCCTATATTCCCATGGCCTGACAGTGAAAAACATTAATGGCTGAGGCAAAACTGAATCTTGGATCACAGCGGATCCATTTTGGTGTTTGATTGTGCTCTGCCGTTACTGATGGATGGTACTTAGACAAGTATACATTGCCCCTCACCCTGCAGAAGGCAGGACTGTCAGCTTGACACTGATTCTTCTCTTTCGACAAAATAACCCACACTGCCATCAAAAGTTGTTCCCATGAAAGCTAAATTCCATGTTAGCGGTAATACCATGCAAATAAATTGGTGATTGCAGTGGATGGAATTTCATTTCATAAATGTGCACTGTGAAACTTACTTTCCTAGTAAATAAAAAGAATGATGTCACTACCGTTTTTATTTATTGAAACTCTGAAAGTGGTATGGAACGCACTTTCTTGCCACCTTTCTGTAAGCAGTGAGGATATGCAGTATAATGCACAAAAGTCAGCAATTGTTACTTGCGGATGTTTTTCGTTATTGGTTATGACACTGAAAGAGAAGGACCATAGAGCAAAACACTTAGCTAAGCCCCCAATCACCTCTAGATTTATTTTCCTTTATGAAAGTGTAGCAACGTTTGTTTTGATTGCATCTATTCAAACATAGCAGAATATGAAAATACAGAATTGGCAGGGTTTTCATGCAATATCTAAATAATACAAATTTTATTATTATATGCTTAATTTATAGAATAATTTATTTTTCCTTTCAATTGTGATGCCACAAAATATTCAAGTCTGGAACACAGGCAATACTTGTAAGAATATGCCCCTTTTGCTGACTCATAAGCTGATTGAAAACTGTTGTGTGCATTGTTTTAGATCTTATTATGACAAGTTAAGAATATAACTCAAAACTTGCAGCACTGCAAATCAAGGGGATGACTTCATATCAGAGACCAAAAGTAACATGGAAATCTGTGTAATGTGAGCCTCTGAGAGCTAAGCTGTTTCTGATGAATTAGGAAATTGTATTTAGCACGCAGAAGTCTAGTATTTTTGTTTGAAGAGTAATGTGTTTACCAGCCATTGCATTACTTTTACAGTCTTGCTGAAGATATTTCTACAGTAATGAAACAGAATTTGAATGCTATGCCAAGTAACTGGTTATGCTTACTTGCAGCTCATATGTTGTAATGCAAACACTACTGTGATATCTGATAGAACTCTTTATTATTTGCCCTCACTTGTTTCATACTGCCTTTGGATTTTAGGTTGTGAGGGGGTAAGTGATTCTAGGAAACAGGATAGGCAGTTGCTTTTCCATTTTAGCATTTCCTTAAAAAGGACAGCTAACACAACTGTAGCTTCAGATGAATATTCTCAATTTCTGCAAATAGAAACATTATACTTAGTTAATGTTTTAACTAAACCAACAAAGAAATGAGATGGTTATTTCCTTTTTCTAACTTTCCCCTTCAAGAAAATAGATTAATGGAAAAATGTCTCTCTGCTGTTCATCTTGCAGATGATTTCTAAGTAATGTCTCGTACGTGCCAAATACATTTTTCCATTTCTCTTTAGCTTGGTATTCATATTTCTAATGTTTTAACCTTTATATCTGCAAGGTCTTTCCTTTATTAGAAACTGTGTCCTGCTTTCATCAGCTGGAGTAATACATGTATGTCTTGGGGAGAGTACAGCTTACCCTGGTGTTTAAGGGGAAGGTATATGCAGGAAGTATAACTGCACTAAAATGTTATCTGCACAATTGAATAGAAACCTACTATGGTATGAGAGATAAAGATACCTATTTAAGAGACATCATCTCTTTCAAAGGAACATGTCTCTGCTGGTAAACAAAATTAACATTTTAAAGAATTCTTTTTTGAAAGTGATTGGCTTGGTTATGTTTATATTTAGAAATGCAAAAAAATCAATCGTGCAATTTGTCCACTACATCAAGCAATTTTTACTCTATTATTTCTTCACTTCTGCATATCACCAACATCTCTGCAAAATACAGTCAGTCATGGAAAAGAAAAATTTACAGCATTTGAAGAGAGAATTACTTTGTGAAACTAACAATGACAACAAAATTTTGGACTTCCATGCTGTTCCTTTAAGACAGAAGGTATCGTCCTCCGGAACAGAGATTACCGTGACAATTCAACATTTCTTGAATAACTAATACCATCAAATAATGCTATTAACTTTAACATGACTAAGATTAGAGTTTTTGTGTAGTGACTTTGCTCCAAGAAGTTCATTCTGCCATTATGCTGATTACCTGTGACTAGTCTGCATTGGGTTGCAAGAACTACGTTTCTACTCGTAGTCACTCAGTTTGAAAAAGAAATTATTCTATAGTCCTTCATTTATTTTTTAATGTTCTACATTGAATATACTGCTCTAGGGGGGTCTAAATTTTTCTGACCTTGTACAAAATCTAGCATCTGAAGCATTTTGTAGCTTTTCCAAGCAGCACAGACCCTAGCTCATCAGTCCATTCTGGAAATCGGATTTTCTGTCTTGTATAGATTGTCTGGACACAGCTCTGGCATCAGAGCAGTTCTGCAATAAGTAGTTACAATGTTCTAGCCCACTTGCAATGCCAAAGAAAAAGAACAGAGATATTTGGAGTATTCCACTGACTTGCATTTACAATAATAATTGAAGGGATACCTCCCTATTTGTTTGAGAACCAGTAGTTTTGCATTTGAGTGGAATTATAGGAGAAACTAATTAACCTTTATAAATGTAATTTGTTAGGTTTGAAGGCACAACAAACACCTAAGAAAGAACAAACTACTGGTAGCATGCAAAGGATAGCACTTTTTTTTTTTTTTTCTGATCTGCAGAAGGGATCAAGCTTTAAAAGATATCTTTAAAGCTGTGACAAAATATAAGTCAATGCTTTAATTTTATGTCTGTCTAGTTTTCATTAGTTCTGTATAGGCTATTTTGAATCTTGATTTTTCTTTTTTTTTTTTTTTTTTTTTTTTTTTTTTTTTTTTTTTTTTTTTACTCTGAATTTAATTTTCCACCAGTATGGAAAAATTGATTTATTGTGGAACAAATTTATTTTCTTTTCACCTGGTTTACACAATGAAACCTGGGCAAACTGGATTTTACTCATAGCTCAGTCACAGGAACAAATTGATGTGCACCTCTATACACAATGGTCATTAATACATCTCCTGATATATGTTTCCTTGATAACCTTTTTTTTATGATTTTCTCTTCATTACCTGAATTCCTTCAGTGAAGTCCAGAAAGTAATACCAGCATTTTTTAAATTGTGTGGCTAATCCAAGTTAAAATTGAACTCCATGGTACACGTGTGACGTAACATGAACATAGAAGAGCATTTTGACATCCATGACTGAGCCTAATTTTGAAAAACAGTTCCCTGTATCAAATGCTGGTCCTTCTGACTCACTAGAACAATGGAGACAGGAATTTGAAGGATGTTCATGCAGATGTTTTACCTAAATAATGACTTTTTAAAAGACTCAGATTCATCGGCACTACTGAAATTAAAAGCCAAATTTCTCCGGCTTTAAGGTGACATCTCTCTTGGAATCATGTTTCTTGGCATCAAGGAGAAATTAGTCTTTAGGCTTTGCATCTGAAGTTGCCAGAATTGAGTTTTCTTTGTGTGCATCCTCCAGTGTGACTGTAAATATGTAGTTTTGTAGGTTTGCACAAAATTAATACATATTTTTTTGAGCATTTATTGCTTCTGGGGCTTTTGTGTGTCAATTAAGTAAGAAGCCTGTTTTAAACTGTTGATAATAATAAAGCTTAAGAAAAGAATTCTCAGTATTATTTTATTTATTAATGGAAATAGCAAGACTCTTCTGTAGCTTTTTGTTTTGGCCTTTAACTTTCATTAATTTCTTCTGTGTAACTTGCCTGTGCGAAGAATTATTTCAGAACTGTCTTAATTTAATTGCATTTAATGTATTTTTTTCCTTTGTTTCATCTACTACTACTGTTAAAACATTGACCTCTGCTGGGGGTATTAACAGACTGACAGTTGTGTGATAATTAAGGAGTGTTTTCTGGATGTACGAATAGTTTGGAGAGAGGGTAGCAAGACTACATTGCTATTCTCTGGAGTCCTCCAAAACTGTAAATATTTAGCTGGCAGGAGATGCCAAAATGAAGATTAAGAGAATTTGCTGTCCTAAATCTCCTGATGGGTCCAGGCCTACCATTCTGGTCCTTGATCAAGCAGATCTGTCCCAGCCAGAAACAGAATGATTTGTCAGTGTTTATATCCCCAGTGATCTGTTATATATGCCTTCACAACTACATTTAGGTGTCCACTCTTGCCAGCTGATTCTTACAATTAAAAAGACTCCAGTGGATGACTTGCCTAAGGGCGAATTTTCTCAGAAGAAAAACAGTACAGTGTGAGTCTAATTAGCCAGTTAGATGTTTGCATTCTTGCTTTCTGTCTACCACACAGGAACAATTTTGTGTGGCTAGATCAGTTCACCTCCCCTCATAAAAACTTGGGTATGATTTTGGCTCCTGTGCTTATGCTCAAGTAATGTTCCTCTTTTACCAGAAATGGTTATACAGCCATGTGTGGCAGACAACCAAAATCCTTTCCAGTAGCACGTAGCGAAGAGACTGGGCTGAATTTCAAGGGCTTCCAAAGGGACTGTGGGAAGTGCCAGTGAACCCTTATAACTGAGGATTAGTTAGTGTTGTCTAGTGTTCAATACCCCAAATAGCTATTTACAGTTCCTCTGCAGTAGGTTATGAAGTCCTGAAGCTATCAGATGAGATAAAACGCGTGTCTGGTCACTGTTCTGTGCTTGATCTCTACCTTCCCCCTTCCATTTAATATGAGAAAAGCAAAAATCCTTCATAAGGCATACAGAGATGTTCATGCATCTCTGTCAAACATCCTGTTGTCCCTATGTGCATAATCTTTTCTTTATATGGGATTTCCATGATTGCTTCATTTTCACTAAGCATTAATTATGCTAAACTGCCCATAAGCTCATTGCTCATAAAAGTTCTGCTTGACTTCATAGTATTGCCACCGTTGAGTGTGTGCAGACAGGCTGTTTCACTTGAAAGTAACAACTACTTTGTAAAAGTAAATATTTTACAGAAGGAGATTAAATTACATAGGATTTTCTCCTACAGATTTAACATTGTTGAGTAACAGTATGTTACAGTTGAAGCTTTTTATATATTATTCTGCATTAAATACTTGGTGACCCTTCTGTTTCATCCCTAAAATATCAGCAAACAACCCAATTTGGTGGACTTAAAAAAAAAAAAAAAAAAAAAAAGAAAACCTACACTATTGTACTGGTTTCACAGTGGTCAGAAAGGAATAAGTTTCCTTTATGGCCATGATGTAGTCTGAATTATGCAATAATTTATGTATAATGTTGAATATCTTTTAAATTAGAATAACCGTGTGAAAACTGTTTGTCTTAGGTTTATATTGATAGAGACTGTATTCTGGTTCATTTCCTTACACTTGGGCTCTATTTGGAGTCATGTCTTATCGATACTGCTTGATTTAGTATGTATGTTTTGGTTTGGAAGGTATTTCGTCACTGTGAAATCAGTCAAAATCTTCCATCTTCATCTTTGGAGACTACTTGTGAGAACAGTGTTGCGTTGGTTTGACACCCTTCTTGATGGAGCAGAATCTGAACTAGGCTTTTCATAGTGATGACCATTGAACAATTCATTCTCTATTTACGATCCTCATCATGAAACTGAAGTGAGGAGGGGTATAGCAGGTAGGCAAGAAAATGTCAGCTCCCACAAAAGAAGCTACTGATACCAAAACTAATTTTGCAAGAGAGGGTAATCTTGTGGAAGGAAATGAAGCAAAATAAGACACAGTTTTGACCTGTGCTAGAATTAATTTCCCGTGGTTTGTCAAACTTTCTTACTGCCGGCACTGTAACAGAAAACTAGTAGTGCTCGATCTGTATTAATTCTGCACGAGTCTTGTAACTTCCCACTGCAGGGATAAAGCTACTTCATTCATTTAATACTTTTCTATAGTTTTAAAAAGTTTGGATTAATATCACATAAAGCCAATTCCTTTCTGATCTGAAGAATGCTATCCGAAGGCAAATACTTCATTTTGAGGCATTCATGTATAAACTTAAAGTGCATTTCAAATCCACAACTGAAAATATATGTGAAAAAGCTGAAACTTGGTATGATCTGTTTGCACGTACATGAGTAACGAGTGTAATGTATAAATTTATATCCTTGTATACATATGCTCATCTTAAAAATGCAGCAATGTGGAAATTTTATAGTTTCTGTTCCAAGAGACAACATTGTTTCTAACAGAAACTGGTCTATGCCTCTGTGTGTGTGGGAATATAGGAATCTACTGCATGTCATTTTTGAGAGCACAAAAGACTAGAAGGGCCTACTCTTTGAGTCTCATGAATGAAAAGACGCTTAATTTGAAAATGAGCAAGAATTAGTGAAAAAGAAGAAACCAGCAAGAGATGAGAAGCTGATGTAGGGGTTTCACTTATGAAAAAAGTGGACTAGAGCCTTCTGAGAATGAGACAAATTTGACTTTCTGTTAGGAAAAAGAGGTACTCTAAGTATCAGTCTTTAGGAATGATGAAGTGATACTGTGGAGACTGTGACCCTCATGTGTGTCCAGAAAGGGATGTGCTTAGGTTTCAGCCACAATGCAGTCAGAGGGAGGCAGAAGTGTTTTATCAACCTAGCTAGGCTAGATGTCCTCAGTGGTTTTATGCTGATCTGAATATGGGAGGAACCAACAAACCAAATAATTGTATCTGGATGTCTCATTGAGGAATTCTAATCCAAGGTACTATGTAACCTTACCTGAGCAATTCACAAACTATTCATTTCTCCAGATATTTAATAAAGGTATTTGCAAGTGAAGGTGTAATCAGAGGTGAGAACTTATGGTACACTTCATTTTTTTGTTATTTCTTTTTGGGAAGTTTTTACTAGCAGCTCTAAAATTCTTTCATTAAGCTGTATTTTAGAGATTTAAGGTTTGTATCCGTAAGACAATTGTCTGTTTGCTACACAGGTTAAACTTACTTAAAAAAAAAATAAATCAATAAAATATTACAGGTTTATCCTAGAAGCAGCCTCTAACCTCATAAATTTTGGAGGGTGCAGGGTATTCTGAAAACACTGAAAAGCTGCTGTGATCTTACTTGTTGGATTTTGTGGGGGAGAGTGGGTAGATTGTAGAGAGGAAACAGTTCTTTTTTTATATCTGTTTTTTCATCATTGTTTTGCATGTCACAATGTTTAATTCTAGATGCCGGGGGAGGGGGGGAGGAAATGGAATTAGGGCTAAGGCACAAGATGCCAAGTTCGTTTTAGTAAGAGTTCACTGAAAACCTTCAAGGTGACGAACTTCAGGAAGTGTTAGGGAGTATGTGCATGCAAAAGGAAACTTGTGACTTCAATGAAGAAATCTCAGCAACATGTCCTCTGAGGATTATATAACAGCTTTTCTAAAGATTTCTACCATCACATTGGTTCAGCAGAGGAAAACGATTCAGTGTGCTGTCCAGTGGTCACAAGTAAGCATTCAAGATGGAAGAATCTTCCTACCAGCGATCTCCCCGTGACAAAAACATGCAGTGTGCTGGATTCACGAATAACTCTGAAATTATGTTGTTTGTGGTTTTTTGTTTGTTCTTTTAGCATTACCGCTGAATAGTTTTTCTACTTGCACTGCACCTGATTCAAGCTGTGCATAAGAAAAATAAAAATTCTGTCCTGCAGTTCTATTGGTGTTAGATTGTATGGAAAGTGAGATTTTTGGCACGTGTAGCTGTCAGCTCACTGCACGGGAAACATTCATGCGCTGATGCACATTGTGTGAAGGTTAATATAAAAACTCCGTGCTGAATAGCAAAGTTTAAGCCTGGTGGAAAAGGCTTAGGGCTTGCTGTTTTTTGGTGAGGCTGATGTAAATAGATGAATTTTTTTTGTTCGCTTTGGTTTGGGTTGGTTTTTTTTGTTTGGTGCATGTGTGGTTGGACTCGAACTCAGAGGTTCCTTCCAACCGTGAAGATTCTGTGAATGCTAAAGGAGTGTGATTGGATAGAGTTGGCTCTAAGTCATGTATAGTCTTTTTGAACATGAGAGCTGGTTTGCCTCTCCATTCCAGCTGACATAGGCAATCATTTAAATCTGCTATAAACCTTTCTAGATAAATAGCTGGAAACAAGCAATTGAACACTCATTTCAAAAGAGTTTTTGTCTATTGTTAGAGATTTATCACAAAATATCTTACGTTTAAAAGGTTGGTTTGGTAAGCAAAAACATTAGTACTACTTGAGGGATTCTGAGCATAGAAGATCTCTAATAACGGGGTTATACTTGGCTCCAGATGCTTTTATCTGTTCCAGACCCAGATCTGACTAAATGAAAGTCTTCACTTGCCTGCTTCTCCTTCCATTTGAAAAACAGAATATTAAAAAAATAAATAAATACAAAAATAAAAGCATTGCAGTCAGTATAACCCTTTATATCTAGCCAAGGCTTTCAACTGATCAAATGTATTTCCCAAAATAAAGATAAAACAGAATGTTAGTTTGTGAAGCTTTGAATCCTTCTGTATTTCAGCCACTTAAAATACTTCAAACACACATACGCAAGAAAGCTGACTTGGAAATTATGAGCAAATTGCAGCTTTTTGAGACATCCTATACATTTTAAATTTTTTTTATTATTTTATTTTATTTTTTTTCTCAGCTGCCTGTAAATAAGAAGAGCTCTTCCTAGGTTTGGACATCATTATTTTCATGTCTGTTTTGAAACCTTTTATCCTAAATGTGAAATTGTGTAGGCTAATAATTAGAGGATTTAAAAGCTGTGTCTTAACTTTCCTAGTAGTCCTTAGCTACGGAATAGTCTTTGCATGTATTTTCCTGCGTAAAATTCTAAGCAGAAATTCACCAAGTTGGGCACATGCCATCTAGTGATACACATAGGAATTTTAACTTAAAAATTTGACTCCTGGACGTAGATGCACAATATCTACTGAGTAGGTACTTCTCAAATAAAATAATTTGGTCATTATATGGAGAGAGAATGTGAAACCTGTAATTTATTTTATTTTTTTTTCTTAAATGAATTATAAACTGTGCAAAGACTTTTCAGTCAACCATAAGTTTTGATTACTTGGTAGCTTTCCCTAATGTAAGGGGCAAGGAAAATTCTTAAATGCTCAGACATTATCTGTACTTTTGAAAAATTTTACCTGTTGTACTTAAAATGATAATTACATTCTTTGGAAGGTAGTTCAAATCTTATGACATATACTATGCCAGTTTTAAAAGCAATGAAATGTGAATTATTTTATAAAAAAAGGTATGTTTTGACTGGTGAAAACTCTCATCACACCCTTATTACAGATCTGTGTTTCTTTTCTCAGACAACTTCTAAAAATAATTCGGGAAGTATAGACCTATCTGCTTTGTGGTGGCAGAAATGGCCATCACACAGCTGAGGAGTCGGGTGAGATTGCTCTGAGCTGACTCTGTATCTCTGGCTTTTGGATCTCCTGGGCTCTTCTTTGAAGTCCAGCAAAATTATTCTTCTTGTAATTAAGTTTGTTCTCAGTAATTCCTAAGGCCACTGTAGCAATAAGAGGAACGTTTTCCCATTGACTTTGTCTCCGTTGCCCTATGACTTGTAACTCCTATAACTGCTATTACAACTTCTCACAATGTAAATACTTTTCTTGAGGGATCTTCCAGATACTGCTTAAAACTGGACCAATTCAGGTTTTCCTTCATATTCCAATATGGAAATGATGGATTTCATAATTTTTTTAATGAATTGCATTTTTTTTTAAATAAGCTGCTGAGGTATTGTTCAGTTAGGGGAGTTTCTCAGGCTTTGTGATATGAAAGCAGTTTACATGGAGAAACTGTGTGGTCTTTTTCTTCTGTACACTGTCAAATATATAACTATACAACTGTGAATTCAGTGTGAAAGAAGTGTAAAAAAAGAGAATTATTACTTACTGCAGGAGGATTTTATTAGGCAGAGTGCGGTTATACTGCTGGACAAAGTGCAGTAGATCCCTATTAACTATTTAACAGCTATCTGCAGCAGCAGACACCTTATAAATTAATAGACGTGCTCAAAACAAAATGTGGCTGTAGAGGAAAAGCTTAGAAGAGGGTGAAGATGAGCCTCCAATTTAGTGGCTACTATTTAATATTAGCTAGCACAGTTTTCACAGTTTTGGGGTTTTTTCTTTTTTTTTTTTTTTTCTTCTAAGTAGCAGGGAAACATTTTTGTGGAAAATGCTAGAGATGATCCACTTCTAAGGTCTGTTCAGTGGCTCATTTTACTAAATGATAAGTATCAGTTATAAAACTCAGACATAAATTATTCAAATGAAGAATCCATCAGTATTCTGCAGGGAAAGATGCAGCTATAGTATGAATGGATAGTGTAAGAGGCTGATATAGATGGGATGACCTGATTGAAAACACATGTGCTGCACCTGGCAGTGCTAAAGAAGAGATGACAGCCAGTAATTCCTGCCTGCTATTTAAGGTTAAAAGTAGGGACATTAAATTGTCAATAATTAATTACAGCTTTTATTGAGAAACTAATTATTGTGGCCTTTTTAGGTGCAGAAGGCTGTGTTACTCTTCTGAGGTTTTGTAATGGAGAGGCAGTTTAGCATTCCCATCCTGACACAGAGCAAAGTAGAAGATGCTGCCTTATGAACAGAAATGCTGATACCTTCCTGCACCCCGCATTAAAATAAATATCCAACTCTGTTCCAGTGACTGCTTCCTCAGGGAAAAGGAAAGGTCTACTTTCATCAGGAAAAGCTGAAGCAGAGCAAAATACATCTGTCAGTGCTACCTGGAATGGTTCTCAGTGTAAGAAAAAGATTAAAAGAGTGTGTGCATTTGAACAAACTGAGGAAATAATGAAACTGGGACACTTCCTATGGATGGAGTGTCTAAAAACATATCTAACCTATTAGGAGGCAAGGACAGCCTGATGGACAAGTAGACTCAATGCATTGGATATTCTGAGAAATCAGAAAATTAAAGGACTCCATCACCTCTGCATGGGTGATATAACTTTAATAAGATCATGATTAAAAGCATTAAAGCAAATTGGTAAGAGTAGATTTCCCATTTGTAATAAAAAAATGGTACAAAGACACTACTAGATTATGCGTTAACCTGTCTGGAAGAGTTTAGTTTACATTTCTGTTCTTGATCCAATATATTGTACTGTGTCAGGTTTCATCAGCCACATTGTGTTACACCACACAGAACGGCATGCAATGGGTACAGCCTGATGTCATTCGTGTAGCATGAGTGGTATAGGGTTTTGGTATTGAGGTTTTCTTTAACTTTGTTATTGAACTGGATAATCTATGACTTAATCACTTTACCTTTCCATCAATTATAGCATTACCTGTTTCAAATATCACAAAAGATCATCTGTAGACCGTTTAAAAATGTGCAAAGGGAATGAATATATAAATATAATGAAAGGAAAGTGGACCTGGAAGTTTCTCCTCTGGGGTGGTTTCAATTATTTTGAATACAATTTTATAAAACACTTGGCTTGACTATTTCTGAATTAAGAGGTTGCTTTTAATATTTCCATTTCATGGTAATAATAGTGAGTGGCTAATTAAAGTTTTAGAGTGCTACTTCAGACTGCCACTTGAGCTCACTTATATCAATAGACAGGCTCCTAATGACTGTATAATTCTATCTTTCACTTTTTCAGTTTACTTTTCAAGCTATAATTTTCTGTCTATGAGTCTTTCTGAAGTTGAATTTATTTTAATTTGTATAAAAAATTTATTTTGGGAGAAAATATGTTCTTTTTAAGGACATAAGCAATCATCCTGTCTTAGACCAGAGACTGAACACGTTACAGCTGAAAAAAAGAAGCCACTGGGCATAATTCATAGCTAGGAATTAGTTCTGCAAAATAATCTTGTAAAGGGGTATTTTCTTCTTTCTGAATGGAAAAAGAAAGTCTTAGACTTTTTTTTATTTTTTCGTTTCACTAGAATTGTTTCCATCAGAAAACTTGAGTAGTTGGATTTTAAAAAAGCTTTTTTTCAGAAGGAAAGCTAAAATTTTCATAAAGTCAGAGAACTTTCTTTCCGTTAAGAAAATGAAACACAGTGAAGAACCTGCACTTGCTTGGAGAATTAAACTATTTTGGAGGTGTGAGACTAATTTAGCAGGGAAATTTAGCTAATTTTGTTTGTAGTGAAGCATAAAATTAGATCAGATTACACACAAACAGAGCTCCTTTGTTTCTTACAATTTTTTTCCTTGATACTTATTCCGGTCTCTGAGTATAAGCACTTGGCTTTAGTAAAACTGATGAGTTGCATGATCACGGGTTTCCAAGCAGGGGAAGAAGTCCTTTTGATCAGCCAATGGAAAGGCAGTGTACTTAAATCCTGAGCCAAGAAATTCTGAACCCAGAAAACAGTGTTTTCTCTGATCTGCCCCCAAGCAATTATTGGGAAGAAAGAAGCAGACAGCAATGGTCATGACTGTACCTGGAGATTGGTGGAAGTGAGTCAGGTGTGCTAATAGCTCTGGGAAATTAGAGGCTGTTGCAAGACCCAGGTCTTAGAAAGTGTTTGATGGTAGAAAGCAGGGTAGTTAAAGTCTGGATGTGAAATTTTAGTGAGTGTGTCATCCACAGGTGCAGGTCATACTGTCTAGACAAAAAGAAAATTTTAGCTGTCTATTCCTCTGCTCGTTATTTGAATACAATATTTTAAGCTGATCGTGAAATGCCAGAAAGACGTACATTTTAGTCTGGGCAGATAGATACAGGTCTAAACCACAGAATTAGATCAGCAGATAATCATTGTCAAGATTAAAGTTGAAATTGTATTTATGAAAAAGATCATTTGAGACAAGATTAAGAGCAAAAGAATTAGGGAGCTGAGCCCAGAGCCTGCAGAGCCCCAATGAGTACAGTCATTCTGAGGGCCCTGAGGGTTCAATTAACCTTGACAGCCTGAAGTCTTTTAAAAGGAGCAGAGCTTACGATTGAAATGCAATGAAAAATTACTACTTTTAAACTATTGGCAGTTTAAAACCTTGTCTCGACAGCAAAACCTACTCGGCAGACACCTCTAAAATGCTGTACGCTAAATGTGCTGTAAATTTATTCTTCTGGCAGGTTTATTTCTTCATTAAATATTTATGTTAGATGGGTTTTAGCATATGCATGACGTTGCTGTAAATTGAGTTAGAAATTTATCAGGTTAAGTCATGTTTGAGTCTAAAGGTCTCATTCTTGAATGTTCAGTCATGCAGCAAAGTAGACGGGACCTACAAATAACAGTCCTCAAAGCAAAATGTAATAAATTTGAAGAGGCAGCATTATTTTTTAGTCAATCCATGCAGGTATTCATTTGGGGATTTTATTTACCTTTTTTTTTTGTGTAATTAGCATACAAGAAATGGATCTGAATTTTCAATAGTTTGTCTGTTCTGTTAAGTGGAAGGGAAGGAGCTATTAGCAAGTTGTCTTGAATAACTCTTTTCTGTGTTGTTAAATGGAGGACTTCCCAGCTTCTTGACAAATGAACTCTTCGGCTTGCTATGATACGTAGAGTATTACCAAACCTTGACCAGATAAATAGTTCTTTGTCAGTAGGTAGCTCTGTGAGTTTTCCTTTCTACTGGATCTATTTCTGTGCTATAAAGCTACCATCACATCTATTGCACTGCGTTGCTCATGTTTCATGGTTAGGGAAATTGAATTTATCAAGTACTGGAATACCAAACAGGAGAAATAGCACACAGCTGATGATACTATTGAATTCTTGCTAAAAAAATCATGAAACCTTTGGGATATATGAAAATCTTCTCTGATGGCCAACAGTTGTATGGATATTTGTCAGCAACAAATAACATGACCCCATGAGTTAGAGCATGTTAATTTATGTTTTTATTTGGGGAGGGAAAGTGGGGAGGAGACATTCATAAATCAATGCATTTAATATTTGACTAGCTCTAGCTGACATTCTAGTGAGTAAAGTTTGCAGCTAGGAAATTCCCTACAGGATCTTTGTGGAATGAAAGAATTTTGTAACATTTTCTGGAAATCCCATCTGTGTTTCTGCTAATATTCTGGAACGGCTTCAGTGATGATCTTAGGATCCATATGGATCTTATCAAAGTTCTCCTGCTTGCTATGGGACACTCTGGGAACTGAGGTGAGTTGTAGATCATTAGCTAAACTCAGTGTGATTAATTAAAACTTCAGAGTCCTAGCTTTAGTGTCCTAAATGTATCTTGTTAATTAAAAGGAAAAAAGGTTACTTGAATTCTGATAATTTTTTTTAAAGAAATATGTGATCTTCATAAGTGGCTTTTTTTTTCTTGATAGCTATAATATAACAGTGGAGCATTTATATTTATTATTTTTTTACATATAAGTTAACAGAAAAACTTCTGCCTCCTATTTTCATTAAGTATGTATATTGTTAATGACCAAATATACTGGTTAGCATTGCCAAAGACAAAATATGCCAGGGTTAGGGTTTTAACAAGGTAATTTCTCCCTGCTTATGGTTCAGTAAATTAGTAATATTAAGAATGACCTAAAGTACAAATAGGAGGAAATGGCTGTAGAGGAAAAAATATTTTGTTTGAAATGATTTTGTTTAAAATTACTCTTTGTTGAAATCTGTAAATTTGAATTGTCTCAATTAAAGTTGTTAGAATGTAATTATTTGTAGCTAACCTAATGAGTACCTCCCATTCAACTGCCACACAAAATTTTTCTGTTATCTTCTTTATCTGTCTTTCTGAATCAATCTCTAATTCCCTGCTAGATTCCCACAGGCTGTCAGAGCATTGTACCGTAGGAGAGGGAACAGAGAATTTATTACTGTGATGTTCTCTATAGCTACTCCTTTTAAGAAACCTTGAAGCTCATTTTCTGATGAGTATCTCAAATTGGGGTATTCATAGTTACATTGAGGCTGAAAATCTGAATGTAGTATCTGTCTTGACTTGTCTTTCTTTGGTTTTTTGTGTCATATGAGAGGCCACACAGCATTTATCAGGTGATATGTATTAAGGGAAAAAGGACAAATGCAGTAGAGACATTGGATAATCTAAATGCCTGGATCCTGTTTTGGATCCACACAGTTACCCCATATTATGTGATTTCTGTTGAAAGAAAACCTCATTCTGCAGGTGGGAGGTGGAGAGGAGAGTGGGTACCATGAGCACTGGTTACATTTCCTGGTGTCCAGGGTTCATAGTGTAATTAATACAGAGTGTACCTCTTTCCACAATTTAAATACAGCTGCTGTACTTCTTTAGTTTAAACTGTTAAGTTTATACTATTTAACAACCATCAAATTCACCATTTGTTACTGATCCAGAATACTTCTACTAGAAAGGGGTCTAATTTTTATTTCAAAGAATTCACGATGTAGAGAATCCACTGTATCTCTTGATATGTGGCTCCAGTAAGAACAGAATAATTGCCAATGCTCCATCCTACTTCCCCAGTATCCTGTCTCTGACAGTGGCCAGGAAGATGACAAGGACAAGATCATCAAAATATAAATCCCAAGTGCTTTCACAGCTTTTGAGTTTGTAGTTTGGGAATTTCCTAAACCAAGTGGGAGTTTGTGGTATGTGTGAACTCAGGGGTTTTGTCTGATCTCTCCAGGCATTATCAGTCTCTTTGGTGTTTAAATAAATGTCTTAGTTCCTGTATGAATCAATCAAGATATGTAAGAGGTACAGCTTTTGAAGTTTTAACATTTTTCAGACCTCAGTTATTAAAAATCTTAATACAGTAGTATCTAAAAGTGCTGTATTGCTCCTTTTTTGTTATATGAAGCCAAGAAAAGCTTCTTTGATTCTTGAGGCTCCTGTAGAGATGAGGAGAGTAGACAAAATCACAGATGAAACAATTTTCCTAGACTGAAAGCAGGGAGAAGGCACTTAGATGAGTCTTTTCTGGAGAACGTTGGGGAAAGAGGTAGCAGGACCATGAGAACAGTAAAATAATTTTCCTTTTCATACATTACCTTTGTTGTAATTACACTATGTATGTGACTTATAGTGTAAAAAAGTACCAGAACACAGGACCTATCTGCATGTAATACTTCACGCCTATGTGCATCACTCATTGCACAATTTGTATTTCCCAAGTGGCTGGAGAAAAATGGATATTGGAGCAACATAGCAGGCCAGAAATGTTAAATTGTAAGAAAAGGAAGGAACAGATTAGTGCTAACAAAAAAGTCTTTTTCAGGCACTTAACATTTTTGATACTCTACTCACAGTGAACGTGAAAATGCTATGAAGAAATCATTTTGTTACTTATCTGAAGGACTAACAATGCGAAAGAAACATCTGAGGAGGTCTAGTATACATTATTTGCTCCTAATATCTGTCAAGAAGATAAATGTTATTAGGATATTATGCTATTCGTATTTCTGTACTTACTCTAAACTGTTAGTATTAAATAGGCCATAGGCAAGAGGCTAGTGTGTGTTACAAACCAAGTCTATGCTCCTATATGGGATGAAATCATGCATTCTTACAAACCGGCCATAAATTTTCAGAATTAACCCAACATCTAAAAACCTGCTACCATTTATTTTACAAAAATGATTTTTTTTCATTATGGCACAACTAGCAAGTAGGGGTATTTGATGTCTTACTGTCAAGCTAATATTAAAGTCATGGCATTTATGATCTTTATTAAGACCATTTGATTTCAGTGACTTCCTGCTTTTGATGCCAATGATGATGTACAGGAGCTGTATATAGTCCTACAAAGCATACTCACACAAATGGAAAAAAAACAAACAAACTAAACCAAAAAAACAAAGCAAAAAAACCCAACAAAAACACCAAACCACAAAAACAAAAGTTTAAGCAGGAGTTTCAACACATCATAGTGAATCTAGGCTAGGTGAGCCCACAAGTGCTTGCATAAATTTGTGTCAGTAAAACATACTTGATTTTCCTTTGTTTTACTTCTTATAAGGAGTGAGTAATAGGAATAACTAACTTGATGTCTGTCCTTCTCATGTGACTGTTGTTACTGAGAATTCAAAAATGTCCTGATAAGCAGCATTTTTGGGGGGTAAGAGACTGGAGAGGAAATCCAGAGACTTGCATTCTGTTCTGTACCAGTCATTTCCCATTCATTTAATCTGTGAGTACTTGATTTAGTCTGTTATTGCAGTGTTGCCATCTCATTCTTTCTGTCTTGCCTGTCAAGTACAGCCTTTCAGCAGAAGTGTTCTTATTGCTACATGTAAGTTCAAAAGAAGCCGAGTGGCAAATGGAACTTTGAGCTCAGTTACACTTGTTATTATTATGCAGGTAAAAACATATAAGACTACAAATGACCTGATGAATGTTGGAGAACGTGCCACACAAAATAGCTATTTATCATTAGCCGTCTGCACCTCCTGTTCTGCCTAACGGTGGTACATTGAATAAGTTTTTTCATATTGAGGCTTTTCTCTGCACGGTTATCTTTGCCATCCCTGTAGGGTCAGAAAATCCTCTGCACCATTCACTGTCTTTCTAACGGCATTGTTCATTTGAAGACTATGCTTAGAACCAGTTCATTGTATGAAACAGTCATGATAGTAATTCGTTCAGGGGAAATTGCTTTTCCAAAGGTGGAGAAGTTAATTAAGTGTGTAACAGAAGGAAGCTAAACCTTACTAATTAGTGAGAAGGGTAATGATTATGGGATAGTACGGATGACACTTGGCTGAAGATGAACTCAAGAAATTGCTTTAGCCAAAAGGAAGTTAGAAGAGTGAATAGAAGATGAGCTTTAAGAAAGCAAAGACTCTGTCACTGTGTCCTGATAAATTATACCTCATTTATAGTGTGTCTGCTAGGTGTTAATCAATAATATGTTGGGATGATTCTTCACTTTTGGGCACATAGCCTGCTTTCTGTTACATAGAATTTCACTTAAATCCTTTGGGTTCTCCCCAGGAGGATGTACTGAATAAAAGGGTGACAGGTCTTACAAACAACTGCAAGAATGTTTATAGGGAAACTGCAGCACCAGTGCTCTGCTCTACTAACCCTTTTGAAAGGGAATGGCAGTTAGTCCTGGGAGGCCTACCAGCAATGAGTTACACAGCCGTATCAGCCGTTTCATGTCAAAATAAGTGGCTATGTTGTCCATAGATTGCTTATCTCCCAGGATGCTTTATTTACCTCTGAACAGTAGATACAGTTAACATTCAGGGAAAATAATTACAATCCTACTTTAGTAGGTCCCCCTTCTAAACTCACTCTTGCAGGTTTTAGCTCCCAATAATTACTGAGTGTGGTATTTCTAGAGTCAGGCTGAAAATATTTTACTCCTTTGATTTTGCTGTTGTGGGGGAAAAAAAAGAGACTGTACATTCTGTTGTTCTGCTGTGCAGAATTTAAATGCTTGACCCTTGATATCATATTGTCGTTCTTCATTGGGAAGTACTAGAAGATCAACAATCCAGTTGTCCTCCTGTAACGGAGAGTTACATGTGTAACTGAAATGTTTAATTGGTTTACTTGAGCAACATCCAGTTCTGGGTTAAATTTATATTACTGAGGAGGACTAAATCAAGGTTATTTTACTGTTAAATTCTTATTTTAGAATTTAAGTGTGTACTGCTTTTATGCTGGATGCTAAGTTGATATCAGCCTTCCTAACTTACATTAGATAGACTGCAATTTTATGTATAAGCATGTGTATGTCTCTCTCTCTAAATATATATATGTTAGAGGTTTTTTAACAGGAAAGAAACACTTTTATTAATTTATGAAGAGCGGTATAATAGCAGAATACCTTAGTAAAGTTTCAGTGAGCTAGGAAAAAAAGAAGGTAACAAAAACATTTATCTGAATGAAAACAGTTTCTTTGTTTTAAATAACATTTGCCATTTAATCATAAATAAACTTCAGTATCTTTGAGGCAAAAACTTACTAGGCAAGTCTTCAAAAAGGTTAAATATAGAAGAGTTTGACTATCGATTAAACACGTCAAAATAAAAATTTTTATTCACTTTTTATAAATTTGAATGATGCTGTTAATAAATTCAGAGGAAACTTCAACTCTAAAAGATGCAGTTTTCAGGCCTGCAAGAGATTAGTTGTCGAATTATAAAAAAATCTAACCTTTATGGGAGTGAGACATTCTTACCAGAAGCTGTTGGATATTGGTATTATCTCTCTCAGTTTCTAGACTGGTTTTCTCAAGTATTGTCCATTGCTTTCATCCTGTTTGTTCAGATTGGTGTAGAAGGTTGTCTGAAATGTTGGTTTTGTGTTTGGTCTGAAGTAAAATTTTCCCATCGTGGTGTGAATTCAGAACTAGTCGTCATTCACATCTCACTTTTAATAGAGTAATTCTGTTTTAATACTCTTTCCGTATCACATGGGGTAATGTAAATATTGAATAGGGAAATAATTTCTTCAGTTGACAGAGATTACTAATGAAAATGACATGCTATGTCTTTAGCGAAACCAAACTGATAGTCCTAGACTTCATTTCATGCATTTCAACAAAACCTGGTTTATAAAAGTAATAATATTTTACCATTTAATTAAGTATCATAAACTTTCCCAGCGTTTTCCTTCTGTTCTTCACTTAAAGGAAGTCTGATAATGCTCTATTTCTCAAAGACTATATCCATACTGTATTCCTATGCCTATTTGTATGACCAGATGAGATAATTCTGACGTTGACCTACATTGTTATAATGACAAATCAGAGTCAAACTGATGACAAATACTATTTTTTCTTGTTGGTGCGTGGTACAAGAAACTTGTAGTCTGGGGTGGGGTGGNTTTTTTTTGGCTATGTGACTTCAGCCTTCTTTAAGGCCAGTGCTCAAACTTGAGTGTACTGTAGGCAAATACCATGACATACTTATGACCTTTTCTGGTTTCACTCTGTAGTAAAGAACAAATAACTGCAGTTCACTTTGGTTTCAGTGAAATCCTGAAATACTTTCCTTTGAAGCTATAGGTTTGGCCTTTCATCAGTCTAGTTACTGGTACCTGCATACTGCAACCAGTTCTTTGTTCTTTCGCTTGGAATGAATTGATTGTCAGTGTCCTGGAATGAATAAAAATAGAAGGGAGAGAAGCTTTTTTTCTCTGCTCAACGTTTGGCATGCGGTAGGAGAGTCAGTAATGTTACAGCATGGAAAAAACAGATAAAATGATTTAAACTATTACATTTTAATCATCTTTGTTTAGAGGATATTTTAGCAAGTACTCTTTTATATCATTGTGTGTTCTGCATTTAGTAAATTCATAATCTCTACTAAATGAATGGTTTTTAGGAGTTATTATTAAGTGTCCAAGATGGGTCAGGCTTGCAAAGGAGAAGGAATGCACTTAGAGTTTGCATTGCAGTGCTGCAAAGCAATTGTCTCATGGAGGTGAAAAAAAAACTTTTAGGGTACAATTTATAATTTAAGTCTAAACCAGTTTCTTAGTAGAACAATTCCTAATTGAAGGTGTGGGGGGAAAAATGGAAAAAATAATCAGACTTTAAAAATAACTTAAGCTTCCTTGGAGTCTGCAGTATTATACTAAATATAATAAATAATGATACCAAATGATATAAAAAAGGTTCTTCTTTTGGTATGCATAAGATGTGGATATCTCTGCGCTCTGCCAAACTTTACACGTAGTTCAGGTGATGCATACTACGTCAAAAAAAGGAACTTAACATGGCCCATTTTGTGCCATTGTTGTTATTAATGACAGTTGAAAAAAATTTTTAAGCGGAGAAGGTGATTTCTGTATTTCTTACTCACCGAGGGTTTGTAAGAATTCATATTGACTCTCATTAGCTTGTGGGGTCTCCTATAAAGTATGGAGCTTTTCTTACTTTACATAGACAACGCTTTTTGTATTAGATGATTTATAAATGATGCTTCTATGTAGAGAAAAGGATTGAGTATATATATGTATGTGTATATAGACATGCATCTGTGAAATATTAGTCAATAGTGAAGACTGCCACTTGTGTGGATCCAAAATAAAGGGTTAATGGAATCTTTTGTGTTATTCTATTTCTATATTCTTCTCTATAAAACTCTTAAAACAGTCCTTTGCCTGAAATCTTAAGCTATAAACATGCTTGATAACATGCCGTCTTGATGACATAAAATATGCTTTGGATACAAAACACTGCTAATAAAAGTCCATGGGAGACCACCCACAGTACTGTAATATTTAGTAAAGGAGAGTGTGACAAACAAGGTGCAAATGTAGAAAATATCTATTCTTATCAAGCTGAATGGTCATTATAAAGAACTAAGGAGTTACATTACTTTCATCTAGTGGAAAATGAACACCTAGAAAAATGGCAGAAGTAATCTGTTGCCTTAAGGAAAACAGTTGAAAATGATTATGAGGTTTCTATTCGAGACAGAGAAAAGAGAAGCTAAATTACAGATGTAAGTATGAAATCAAAGTAGTAAATATATTCTTTGTGGTTTTCAACAAAACTTTAAAGACCTTATCACAGAGGCCTGTTATAGGCTGAGTGTTTAAAATGTCAAATTCATATATTTTATTCTATGCACATGTGGAAGTAAGAATTAGAGAACTGCATACTGTTTTAAAATCCTTTACATTCATTTCTGTAATGAAAATAAAATCTAAAAAGTTTCCACTGCATGATGTAATAAGGAACAGTAAAACTGATTATTTTAGAATTTATTTAGGGTAAAATGTCAGAGGTATGAATAGGATTAACAAAATAGCCTAAATTCATCTGCAGATAATAGGATTGTGTCAGGGATAAATTTGGCCCAAGTAGTTTTCTAAGCTTTTTATATCTGAAACTGGAGTCCAAGTCAGTAAGGGAGGAAGGTATATGATGCTCACAAGTTATAGGACACTGCAATGCTGAATTAAATGTGTTTATATTTTTTTTTTTGGGGGGTGGTGTGGTGTGGTGGTGGATTGTGTCATAATTGTAAGACATTCTGTCAGAGTATTTTAACTCTCCTCTGCTCCTGTTCTGCCTTATCACAAAACTTGTTGAGGCTCTAGTCAGAATTTTGATCTTCAAGAAAAGTCTTTAAGGCCGGTATAAGTGATTTGTGCCTAGTCTGTTACTGGAATAGTGAACTGGAACACTCATTAAAAAGACCATAAACAGTCTTTGCTGCTCTGTCACATTCCCTGGCTATTGAAACATCCCCAGAGGAAGCAATGCAACTTCTTGCAAGTTAAAAGAAGTCAGTCACAGCTCTTATTTTGGTGGCCTTGACTGATCTTAGATTTGTACCTATAAATGCTACATTCCACTCTCATTCTCTTCCTTTCTTCTAAGGTCCTCTAGAAAGTAAAGAGAAGGAAGTACTGATCTCACAGAATATAAAGGAAATACATCTTTCATTTGAACTATGCAAAATTTATCATTGAGTTTTGATCTTGGTAATGCGTCAATTCCCCAGCATTCTAATTCTTCTCTAACAAGTCATTCCATCCATGGCTGATGAGGCACAGGATCCATTTTTAAAAAATCCTGATAAATCTTTATTTCTTTCACGTTTGCAACACTTGCCTTTTTCTCTTGATACATGTATGCATGTTGTTTTATGGTTTTGCTTTTTTTTGTTTGTTGTTTTTTTTTTTTTGCTTGTAATCTGAAGACCTCAGTCATCTTCCTTCGAAGTGAAACTGGACACTTTGATTGTTTCGATTAAGATAGGTGTTATTTAATTTTGTTTAATGTTGCCACCATCTACAGCTATTTGTTTGCAGCAAAAAGACATCTTTCCTTTCCCCTCC
>VXBW01003338.1:0-14048 GCA_013400375.1 Thinocorus orbignyianus
TTGCTCAGAACCACGACAAATGTCCAAAGGTAAGGATCCGGGCTGATTTGTAATACGCTATCCCAAACATAAGAATTTCTAGGCTGCGCTGAGGTATTCTTTGTTTTTAAGGTCTAGCAGGTTTCAGCCAATGTGATTTTCACCACATAGCTGTGAAAACTACAAGAGTGGAAATCTTTTAAGGATTTCACTCCCAACAGTAAGTTACCCCAACATGGTAGTTCACAGTGGTACAATATGCAGTTGAAGTTTAAAAATGTGACAGTGGTCCATGAAGACCTATTGCAAGGTTGCTAGAAAAGACTTCAAACGTGACATTTAATCTTCTGGTGCTGTGGTGTTAGAAATTCAAACCCATCAGGGTATTCCCACGGTTTTGTAAAAGGCAGAGTTGTGAGACCTTGTTGGCACCCACTGATGCACAGTGGTGGTCTGCTCCCATCAATGATATGCTGCATCTGTGCTCACTGAGCATGCAATGGGTGTTGTTTGGTAAGTGGCTATGGCTTGTCCTCCTCCTTGGAGAAAGACTTCCACAGTGCCAAAATGTAGGAGTTGTATCAATGCAACTCAGTCTATTGAAGTCCAGCCGGCATTCTGGATATCAGTCTGCAAGGCTGACTCAGATTGGATTTTGCTGTTTGGGTATCTCTAGATCATCCCAGCTGCAGCTGGACTGTCACAATGAAGGTGGTGACAGCAGGACTGTGTGTATTGCAGAGGACAAATGGCCCTGGGAGCAGCACACTGGCCAAAGGGGTAGGTACTTTTTTATGTCAAGGCAAATGCCACTTTCTGTGTTCTCTTCCATTAGTCAGAAACTGAAATACCTGGAAAAAAAAGGTGAACATTTATCTTGGAGGGGGGCTTTCATGTGAGGGTTTACTCATGCCCTTGTCCAAAGGGCGCTCTGAACCCATATAGACCTTTTGGAGGGGGCAGCTGGAGACTGGACTTGATGGGCATTTGCAAAAGCTCCCACACCGGGTGACAGTATTAATTGGTCACCTGTTTCAGAATTGAGAAGAAAGGGGGTTTAGTCCTTATATTTCCTAATTTAGAGCGAAGTCTTAAAACTAGGGGCATGCTTTCAGCACTGCATCTTCAGGCTTTTGCTGCTGTCCAGCACATCCCACGCTGGCTTCTGTTTCCTGGTTTAAAATAATGCTTAAATTCCTTTGGTCTTCTGGCAAATCCAGCTAAACAGTTGGGATTCAGCTGCTGCTGCTCCACATGCAGAGGACAGGTGAGGGGTCAGTGCACAGTGCGATCCCGTGGTGGGAGCTGGGAAGGCAGCGTTTCAGGCAGCTGCCTGCCAATTGCACCCGTGCTTCCCGGGGTGAAGTGCAGCTTTGCCGCTTTACATGAGAAAAGGCCTTGAAGGAAGGTAGGGAAATGTCTCACTGGAGTCCGGGTTAGGGATTGCTGTCCATCTCTTCGGGCATCTTCACTTGAGTTCCTGTGAAGCAGGGATGTGATCAAGGCACACCAAGTATACTCCAGAAAGCATTTGATGCAGGGAAATTGTGCCAGCTGATAAAGAAGTCGATAACAATGTGCATCTGAAGTAGAACTTAAGCTAACTGCTGAAAATACTTTGAAAAGCACTGACCACAATTAAGCACTTAATCAGGAGAGTGCTGCAATTTTCCGAGGCTCGAAGTACAAAAATCATGAAGTACAGATCCAGAGATATGAAGGAAAATGTCTCCTTGGCAATTAAGATCCATGCTGCTCAAAGGCTGAAAATGGTATCATTGAATTACTTTTGTTGTACAGTTGATACACTGAATTATCTAAAATGTAAGCCATTGTGCTTAAAATGCCACTCAATGAGTAAAACTGCTTCTCCTGTTCAGCTGTTACTTAGTGCAGTGAATTGCCTTCTGATGGTATCTACTTTCCCTTCCTTAAAATAACATTTTTAAATTGACTCTTTTTCTTTGCCCAGGATATAAAGTGCTGGTTAGAAGGACCCAGGCAAGAATACCAAGGGTAAGAGGTTTTTTCAGGAATTCTTCTGTCTGTGCACAAATGCAATGCCTACCCCGGAGCCAACGAACAAAGCCTCTGAGGAAGGTGCTGATGATCCCACAGGAGAAAGTACCAAGGTTCCTGCCCTGCAGGAAAGTGCAAAGAATTGCACTTATCATTTGGAGGCCGGTTCGTCCTTTGTATTTCACCCAGGAGGTGGATGTGAGTTGACTTTCTACCCCTTTTATATTGGGTATGTCCATGCAGCACAATGACCAATGCAACTGTCCAAGCAAATGACATGGGTGGGTGAAGAAGCCAAATCACCATCTGTAAGAGGTTGGAGGGGAAGCTTGGGTAGGTGCAGCCTGACCAGCGGTCACCTGCTGGGAGTGCAGGTAAAAGAGGGCGATTGCTATTGCCCAGCACTGGGACCTTGAATACCACCCTGCCCTCCCCCTGCCCCCCACCTCCCCTGCCCTGGATCACCCCAGATCACATTGCAAACTAAGGTGAGCCTGTGTATGGCCTGTGGAGATGTGCGTTGTGTCTCCCAACCTAGGGTTTTGGAAAGGCTGGATTGCATGCGAGGTTGACATCTTCATCTTGCAGGAGTCTGCAAGTGATCTTCTAGAAGAGAGGGTCATAGCCTTTACAGATGGCTGCAAAGTCCCAGGCTTGACTTCACATTTGAAGACCCTGTTTGGTGGAAAGTGGAGCCAGTGCTAGGAAGATGCTATCTGAAGTATGCCACAACATGCTGCTTTGAGGTATTAGCAGAAGGAACGTGCCCACCATCCCATCTTGGCAGGAGTTGGAGAGAAGGTAAATTTGTGCTGCTCCAGACCTGAAGCAAATGCCATGGTTCTCTGGCCAACAACAGGAGAGGATAACATGATGCCTTCAAATGATGCCTGAGTGCTGCCACAGGTAGGTCAGTTGCAGTCATGTGATTGTTACGGTGGAGGAAAGCATCCTACAAGTGCACTGTGCTGGTATCAGAGATGTGGTAAGTGCTGCCACTGGTCAGAAGAGAACTGGCATGAAGGGACACCATGCTAAAACGACCTCTGAGTGTCTATCCTCTTGGCTGTGTCACAGCCATGGCTGGAATCTGCTAATGGCAGGTACACAGGGAAAATAGCTCTGCTAAAAACAGAGATATACATACCCCTTGCCCTCAGGTCACGCTGGGCTTGAAGGACCTTGTAAGGATGTCTTTGAAAGAACTTCTCAGTTGCATTAGTGCCATCAGGGGGTTGGTAGCAAGGCAGTCATGCTGCAGGACATCAGTCAGGAGTGGCAGAGAGGATTAATGGGAAGGCACACTCCCTTTAGAATTTTATTTTTTATATTTTTTTTTCTTTCCCCTACCCCCTCAACCCCTCTTCTGGAAGAGCTGTTTGAATCATTGCAAATCCAGTTCTGTTGTGTGAATGTCTCTGCTCTTATCCTTTGTAACCCAAGCATGTTAATAGCAGGTCTGCAACAAGTACCACTGGAAGTATGTTGTGTTACAACTACTGTTACTTCCACTTATTTTACACTTGATTATAGATAATGATGTAGAGTTTTATTGTTGTGTAGGGTTTTTTGTTGTTTTTTTTTTTTACATCTTTGACTTGTCAGAACTCCTTGTTACTTGTCCAAGTGCCAATAAATATGAAGCCTATATCCATAAGTTACTTCTTATAACTTTGAGAGCCTGATTCAGTGTCTCCTGAAATCAATGTGAATCTTTCCATTGATTTCAGTGGATGTCAAGTCAAACTTTTTAGACTGAGATGACAGGCACTGGTTTCGAATCAGCTTGAGTGTTGTACACCAAGTACGATGTGACCCTTATTTATCTTGAGACCCCTAAGAGCAATTTTAACAGTAACAGGGAAATCATCCTAAATAAATTCAGATGAAACCCCTGTATCACACCACATATCTTGGTTTTGGGGGGTGAGGAGAGGGGGGCAGAGACAAAACCAGGATTATTTTAACTACAAGTTGCCTCTTAGAGAGCATGTACCTGCATGTGTATTTTTGTGTAGGCAATTTAGGAGGTGGGAGATGACTCAAGTAGCGTATATTATTTAGTAAAGACTGATAAGGTTGATAAACAGTGTGGCAAACTAGAGAGTCGTGTGTATTTTCGGTTTCTCCATTCTGGTGTTCATTTCCAAAGCTTCATAAAGCAGCACAGCATTACACTAACACAGCCTATAGTGGAGCTTTTATGCTCTGATGACTAACATGCTGCAGCCAGATGGAATGGTATAAATCTCTTCTTACACACAACGAAGCCAAAACAAATATTATACAATGATTAAGTGGCAACCCAAACAGAAGCAGGCGTCCTGTGAACTGAAACAGGAAATCTTGGGTTACAAAACTCAAGATATGTTAATTTAATTTGATTGTATATTTGATGGCTATCTGAAGTGGTCCATGAATAATTGATGAAAACTAGAAAAGCTGTTGTTTGCCTTTAAAGTCAAGCTGAAAAAAAGTAGAATCTGAATATTTAGGAATGCAATTGCTCCTTTCATGAGTCATGTGAGAGGTCCCCACAGTCTAACACTGTCCCTGATGTTAGGCTGATGGAAGAGCATATGTGGGATTTACCCAGCCTGGCTGTCTTAATGGCTTATAGAATCATAGAATGATTTGGGTTGGAAGGGACCTTAAAAGTCATCTTGTTCCAACCTTCCTACCCTGGGTGGGGACACCTCCCACTAGACCAGGTTACTCAAAGCCCCATCCAACCCAGCCTTGAACACATGCAGCCTTGAACACATCCACAACTTCTCTGGGCAACCCATTCTAGTCTCTCACCACCCTCATAGTGAAAATTATCATAAATTAAGAACACTCACACTCAGTCTAGCGAAGTCTGTAAGTACTCTCTTACACTCATGGGCATGTGTCTTCAGGCTGGGTAACTCATGAAGCCCCAATATCTCTGTTTCAGAAAGCAGCAAAAAACTGTTGACCAGATCATCCATCTCCCTGCATAGGCTGTAAGTAGCCAATCTAAGGAGATAAAACATCTTTGACATCTGTAGTGCTACCTGTCTGGAAGCCATGGATGACTGCATCCTGCCAAAACATTAGTGAACACTTGCATCCTATCTAGCAAACTCAGAACAGCCATTTAACGCAAACAAAAAGCACTTGATAGAGCTGGTTAACCCCCTACACTAACAGTTCTTGAAAGGAAAGGAAAACTGTTTTGTTCATATTTCTGGCAAAAGGGTTAAGGTATAGTGCTTTTCACCCCTGCAGTGGGATTAACTAGTTTCTTGTCAAGGAGCGGGCTACTTTTCCTGATTGCTTTTTTTTGTGTGTTCTACAGGCTTGGAGAAAAATAGTTTGAAGATGGGTATGGGTGAAGCTGGTAAACATACACAGGTGATCTTTATCCTGAAATGATTGCTTATCCTGTTCTTGTGGTGCCGAGAGACACAATGAGAGCTGTGGTCACATCAGTGCAGCAACAACCAGGAGTTCTCCTCTTGAGGGTGAACCGAAGCCCTGCTCTCTGCTTTACCATTGCTCTGGAGAAGGATCAATAAAATTCTTCAGTTCCTCTCTGTCTGGAGAGAACTTTCAGAACAGGAACCTTCAAAAACCATGTGTGTGGTGCTTTCTACGTTTACCTGATGTAGCCAGAGTGTGAGCGTTGGGACTAGACTTCTCATGCTTTGCATAGCCAGATGTCTCTTCAGAAGATGCAGTGACCTAAACATTGGTGGTGCTACTGAAAACCAAATCCTTCATGTTTCCAAAATCTTTGTTTTGGAGAGACCCATGCAAAGACCCATTTGCTTCTGTTTCTGAATTATGTTAATATTTATTTGACACAAAACACACTCAAATAATGACCACATGAGTGAGAGCTGCCATTTTGGAGCTGCACTCGCCTGATGAACTGTTCTTAGTCTGAGCTGGTTCCCAGATCCCCAGCCAGCACCTGCCACCAGCCCTGTGTCCTCAGTGGTTGTTACCTGCACCACCAGCACAGCTGGCCCCTGGCCCAGGCTCATTCCTCCATCCAATGGAGGATGTTTGGCAAATAATGAGTCCTGACTGGTATATGTGGTGAATGCGATTTTAAGGGTAAGAAGGCAGATCAAACCCAGTGGAAAGCTGGAGACATGACAAGGGTCAGGTGTCAGCACTTCACCTGAAGAACCGAAGAAAGTATGGCGTATTTTTCTTGCGGTGAAACTGCATAGCTCAGCTGCAGAGCAACAGCTCAAATGAAGGCTACGCATCCTTACTTACCAAGGAGAGGGCTGAAATGAAAGGGGTTACCTGGCAGTGACTTCTTGCTATTGTAAGAGGTAGTAAACAAGACAAAGGTAGAATAGGGAAGATGGGTAAATAGTCATTCTTAAAATAAAATAAACATCAAACTTTTATTTGTTGGGGCCTTTGAAGGAGCACAATAACTGAAGGCACATGGGGAGAGCAAAAAGCATTATTTACTCTAGGAAGCGTTCATGAATTATATAGAAAGTTGCCCAGGAGCTTCTCCGGAGCTGTGACCTGCAGGGACTTGTAAAGAAGAGAGCACATTTGTAGCAGTTTGCTCTCAGCTGAAACAAGTGTTACACCTCAGGCTCTAATGGAGAGGCTGA
The DNA here is from genome assembly GCA_013400375.1 of Thinocorus orbignyianus. Lineage (NCBI taxonomy): Eukaryota > Metazoa > Chordata > Aves > Ciconiiformes > Thinocoridae > Thinocorus > Thinocorus orbignyianus. Next base: position 6,609 of record VXBW01003338.1, read on the forward strand.
TTTCCACTAGCTGAAGATCTGACCTCAGTGGTAACGGAGAGGTAAAAGCAAGTAGGTGGAGAACAAAAGCCTATCTTTAGCATACTTTGAAGTCCTTAACCCAGATAGAAAGCGTAGCTATAAATGAAAAGGCAGCCCTGGAATTTTAGTTTAAGCCAGACAAAATTGACTGGTTATGGAAAAACAGTCTTGTTTACTGCCAAGCTTCAGCTCTGTGTTTGGGCTGAAAGGGCAATAAAGTTCAACTGATTACTTCTAGGTGTTCCTATTTGAATACTTGGCTGAATGGAAAATCTAGACTAGTTTAGGGTTTTTTATGAAAGTGGTGAAAAACTGCTGGTATGTTAGGCCAAATGGCTTAAAACATGCTAGTGAATTGATTTTATTCCTTTACAGAAGGAATACAAAATATTCCTGGGGAAAAAAAATATTTTCCAAAGTCTAAGTCTTCCAAAGGCAAAAGCATTCTTCCGTGAGGTTAATAGGTGTCTTCACCTAATAGACTTCAGTGGGTTTGGGATCAGTGGAAGATGGATGTATTTGTCCATACATAAGTGTTGATATGCTTTTTGCTGAACAATTTTCCCAGAACTGATATACCACTGCCATGATCTTTTCCTTCTTCAAATTCCTTCTGAAAATTTAGGCTCACAGTGAAGACAATAAGGTCACGACTTTGTGATCACGTGTACCTTGCTGGGCAATCATTAATTTGCTACTAATTTGTTCCACAGTGAGTTTGGACAGACCAAATTTTGACCAGATTTCTGCCAATTTTGACCACACAGCACTGAGGCTGCAGTTAATAATCAGGTTAATAGTTGCATATTGAAAACACAAAAATACTTGGTTCAAGAAAAATGGAGAAGAAAAAAATAATCATGAATGTCTTGGGCTGCAAAAAGGCAAAGTGACTTTCAATATTACCATTCCTCTGTCATTTTAGATTAATTTTGTAATTCACCTGTCTTCATTGATTTATTTTTCCCAGATCTTTATATTGGTATGGGGGTGTCATAGTTACTGAATACGGGCAGTACCCAGCACAAAATGCACAGAGTGATCAGATGCCTACTGGTACAGACTGGGTGACCACACCTTCCTCACTTCTCCTTCCCTCCTCAGCTTGATTTGTTCTTTGTTAACTTGGGGTTGAGTTTTATTTTTGCCTCATTCTGAAAAGCTTACCTTAAGAGAGCCAAAACACAAAAAACTGGAGATGTTTCAGTTGCTGTTTTTTTCCATATTATGGAGTTTTAAGTGGTCTCACTTGAGAGGGACAAATCAAGTAGTCTTCTGAAAAATGCAGCAAACAGCTGCTATCCAAAGTCACCACTAATGATAACATTGAATTCTCTTTTGTAGTGGATCTTTATCCAGCTGTTACCTAACTCTGAAAGGGGCCGTCAAAGGCAAGTTCCACATTTATCTATTACTTCAAAAAGCATCTGATAAGCCGTGAGTGAGTTTTTCATTTGACCTTTAAGGCCTTTGTCTTTGGAAATCAGTGGCGAGAATTGCATGAATCTGACATATTTCCATCCTGGCTGAAATGCTTCTATGGCTGGGGTAAATTAATTAGGTGTTTTGCACCCCTTTCTTTGCCTTTCTTATGTATGCAACATGCGTGAATTTACATACACATATGAGTGCATACAGATTTATACTGTTGGTGGTCATGATGGATAAACACATGAAGACAGTATCAGCGAGTGGAGCAAAGCATCTGTGATGGTCGAATGGATGGCAATGAATACACGAGGCTGTTCTCCCCTTAGCCCATTTGATGGGTTTGAGGATACCCTTTCCCACCTTCTACCTGGGAAGGTGTGCTTGGCTCTTCAGAAGCTGAAGATGTGAGCTTGTGCATGGCAATGCAGGGTGGAGTGAAACTGCTAGGCAATGTCCTCTTTCCACAGGCTGTTAATGTGTACCCAGGAGGTGGGTTAAAGGAAGGAGATTTCAGCTCTGCAAAACTTGGTTTCTGGCAGAGCTGTGGTTTCCCTCAAACATCTCTAACAGTTTGCTGGAAGATGCTGAAGATGTGGTTCCCTGGCATGCAAGTGAAAGCAGTGTGCAAGAGGAGAATCACAGAATTTTCATGGTTGAAAGGGACCTCTGAGATCATTGAGTCCAACAACACACACGTCAGAAAACAAAACAAAAACAAACAAAAAACACCCAAAAACAAAACAAAAAACCAACCAACCAACCCAACCAAAAAACACTGAACCCCACAAAAAAAATCACCCAATCCAATAATCTCGGCCACTAGAGCATGCCCTGAAGTGCCACATCTACACGTTTCTTAAATACCTTCAGGGATGGTGACTCCACCACTTCCCTGGGCAGGCTGTTTCAGTGCCTGATGACCTCCTCAGTGAAGTAATTCTTTCTAATATCTAATCTAAACCTCCCCTGCCACATCTTCAGACCATTTCCTTTGCTCCTGTCATTATTCACTTGGGAGAAGAGGCCAACACTCACCTCTCTACAACCTCCTTTCAGGTAGCTGTAGAGGGCAGCGAGGTCCCTTCTCAACCTCTTTTTCTCCAAACTAAACATGCCCAGTTCCCTCAGTCTCTCCCCACAGGACTTGTTCTCTAGACCCCTCACCAGTTTGGTGGCTCTTCTCTGGACAAGTTCCAGCACTTCAATGTCTTTCTTGCCGTGAGGGGACCAGAACTGAAGACAGTACTCAAGGTGGGGCCTCACCAGTGCCCAGTACAGGGGCACCATCGCTTCCCTACTCCTGCTGGCCACCCTATTCCTGATACAGGCCAGGATGCTGTTGGCCTTCTTGGCCACCTGGGCACAACTGCTGGCTCATGTTAAGCTGGCTGTCCACCAATAACCCCAGGTCCTTTTCTTCTAGGCGGCTCTCCAGCCACTCTTCCCCGAGCCTGTAACGTTGCCTGGGATTGATGTGACCAAAACATAGGACCTAGCACTTGGCACCATTAAACCTCATCCCATTGGCCTTGGCCCATTGATCCAACCTGTCCAGGTCCCTCTGTAGAGCTTTCCTACCCTCAAGCAGGTTGGCATGCCCATCTAGTTTAGTGTCATCCGCAAACTTACTGAGGGTGCACTCAATCCCCTCATCCAGATCATCAATAAAGATCTTAAACAAGACTGACCCCAAAACTGAGCCCTGAGGGACACCACTCATGGTCTGGTGTGTTATTCCCTTCAGCTGGGCTCTGTGGCAACCTCTAAAATCACCAGTAATTCCTTTTCCTTCCTTGCCTATTGTCATGATACCTGAGCACAAAGGTGATGTGTCTGACACGTAGCCACTGTCTTTGTCCACCTGAGAGAAAGACAGTGTGGGAATTCCAAAAATCTTTGTGTATACATGATGCATGCTGAGATCTGCATATACTTCAGCAAAAGCAATGTCTATTTTCACTTTTAGAGCAAAGCAAGGTAAAGTTAGAAGTCACTTGTTTTGTATACAAATGGGTACAGTGTGGACTGTGGACTATGATTTACACTCAGTTCAGTCAAAGGGGCTACAATATTCTTTTAACTAGGTTCGGAAGAAGCTGCTGCTGGCTTTTGGGAATATATTTGGGAAAACATCCTCAAGGGTTGTTTTCTGCAGCGTTATTTGAAAGTATATGTTTCAGGATGATTCCTGCAATATTTTTATGAATGATGTATATTTGCTTGTGGTTTTTTTCTTCTTCCACATTTAGGCTGTGGAAAAAAAGCTGCACTGCAGATCGGACCTTCTCAACCACTGGAGTGATTATAGAATCAGAAGTGCAAAGCGGGAGGAAGAGAAATAAGCAAACCTGATGGCCACTGCACCACATGAGCTTCCATATCTGACAAGTGGGAGGACCTGTCACTGCAGATGCAGTGAGGAGCAATGTGCCCTGACACCATGGTTCTGTTGGGAGTGGGTCTCGTCTGTGCCCAGGCAGCGGTGACACATTTTTAAAGAGCATCACAGATGACTCTTCTGTCCCTCACCATTGCTGTTTCACCCCCTCATCTGCAGTGTCTCTGTGCTTCCCTGGGAGCGATATCACGTTGTTTGTCTTTGCCTTGCTGAACATGGAGCAAGGCAGGTCATAACTGCACCAAAGAGGGTCAGGAACTTGTTTTGCCCTGTGAGATATGGTGCCAAGTCCTCCTCCATGGTGTAGCAGAGGATGAAGGCTGGGCTGAGTCTTAGATAGAAGTTAAGGTCTGGGGGATGCAGCCCCTGCCACAGCCTCAGAGGTACCACTGAAACCATGCTCTGGTAACCCAGGGAAAAGGCAGGGACTCCTCTGGCACTTTGGTGATTCAAAGCACACTGTTTCCCAGAACAATCACCAGCATCACTTAGTTTTCTAGTACAGATACAACCCTAGATGCTAAAAGGATCCTGTGCTTTAAATCCCCATAAATCTTCTCCCCCATCCTATATATTCCATGTGGTCAGAGTGGGTTTTGGTATGTTAAGATGCTTGAATTCTTTGTATGTTTGTTTCTCAGAGTTAGGTTTGGTTTGTTCTTTGCATTAAGAAAAAACCCAATAACAATAATAATGATCAGAGTACATGTACGTTGCACTTACAGTCTTTCAAATGTACTCTTTCCTTAAATAGTTGACACAGTTCTGCCTGTTTGATCAGACCAAGCTGTGGTGGTGATAATACAATTTTACACAATTTATTCTGAGCAGCTTTGCTTGCAGTTTTTATCTCAGGGATAACTTTCTCCCTGAAATGGTGCTAAACCCCATGAAATACAGCAGATCTCTGTGCAGGATCAAGACACTATGCATAAGTGAATCTGCAACAATTCAAGACAAGTTTCTCTGGGCTCTCAGACTTTTACATCCTATTTCTAATGGTTTTTGTTGATAACATCAACATGATTTCTAGCAGTTAAATCCCAAATATGTAAGTGGAACTAGGGCCTATTAGATGCCCCCCAGTTACCTCAAACTGCTCAAACCTTATTTGTGTAAAACAATAAAATTTACTAAACATTAAAATGGAGATTTGATAACTCATGTTTTAAATTATTTTTCCTAATGTATAAAACTTTAATAGTGTATTGTCTGATTTGCATGCCAGTGTGTCCCTGTGGTGCCCCAAGGGAGCTGCACATTGATGCTCATTTCTTATGCATGGGACAGACTTTAATTTTTGCGGTTGGCCAGACTTGCAGAGCGCCTTGGAGTGTGTGGTCAGTCCGGGAGCCTGCAGGAGGGAAGGATGCTGCACCCAAGCTATAACCCACATTTCAGGCTTAAATTCTATAGTTTCCGACTAACCCCTTGTCCTGTGCACCTGGAGCACCCCAAGATCTCTGAATCTGCTGGTCATTCCAATGTTTTTTTGGGAGACCAACCTGTCCCAGCCATGGGTATGGCCAGGAAGCTGGGGAGGAGGGGGATACTGCCTGAAAGAGATGTTATAGAGAAAACCAAAGTGGCCCTCCTGTCCAACCCCCTGGGCCAGCTGTGTGGGCAGCATGAAGAAACCTGGGCTGGTAAGATGGAAGCTGCTTCTGAAGCCTTTTCTATTGGGAAGTAGGATGACAGTCACCCCTCGGTAAGGTCCAAGCAGCAGAAGAACAAGTGCTTCAGTGTCACCTCAGGTGAGTGATGGCTGCCAGGCCAACTTGTGTGCAAAGCTACAGCCCTGGTAGTGCAAAGGGGAAGCAGCACTGCAAGGGGAAGGAGTGTGGATGGATGGACCTCCAAGAGACAGCTGGCAAGTGAGGTGTTCACCCCAGTGATCCCAGCCAATGGGCACTATTATGTTTGTTTCTAAGTGTTCTTATATACGTGTGTGTATATACATATAAAAAATAAAATAAAATGAAATAAAAAAAATTGTTGGCTCTTTATATGTAAAAGTGGCATTACTCAACAATTGTTTTGCAAAAATCAGCAAATTTACCATAATTCGATAGGGAATCTGCTGAATTAAAGTCTGTTCACTGAATTAAATGAAAAATTTACTGATGCATCACCTGAAGAGAAATAAGTACAGCATGGATGAGCCTGTGAAGAGAAACAGAACTTTCTGGGTCTAGAAATGTGTTATCTCCTGGGGAAGAAACAGAGAGCTCTGTTTTGGAGAGTGCTTGTCGTGCTCTACCCTAGAGAGAATGGCAGAGCAACCTCAGCCATGCCCCAGTGCGGCTGCAGCATGGAGATGAGTGGCACCAAGCCTTTGTCCTCACATTTTTTTTTAGGTGAGAGCTGTATCTGTTTCTCCTGAAGCATTTCCTAATGGGGTCAACCTGGACAGGTCACTATAAGGAGTGGTGAGCATGTGATGCTGTTCTCAGGAATGAGATCTGACACCTTCCCAGAACTGGATTTTTAAACTTTTTATTATTATTATTATTTATTACAAAGGTGAACTGACTTGCTTGCCACAAGTTTTAACCTGCTGCTTAGATACTTTCAAAGACCAAAACCGGGGACAAAGCCATAGTGTGGACTCTTGTTTTTGACACAAAAACTTGAGTATTGATATTTGTTTAAAGCTTATTTTTGACTAAAACAACATGTTGCATAGCACAGAGAGGAAAAAACCACTCAGCTGAGTATCTCTGTGGCTATTGCATAGTGCAGTGGGCTATCTGCTGATGGCGGGAGGGCTTGCTAAAGGCGCAGCAAGGGGACCTAACACCCACTGTTGATCTGGCATTTCCCAAAGCACTTTGGAGTTGGATCATTCAAAAAAAAAAGGGATATCCTTAAGCAACTACCTGCCATACTTAGATGCCTCAAGACCTTTGAGTGTGAGCTGTAGGTGCTCCCGGTGCACTCAGAAGCAGTAAGGCAGATGTAGCCATCCCACGGCTGCTACCACTGACTTCATGCAGGGGTGAGAGGAATGCTGGGAGGGAACTGTGTGTGCTGTCCCTTCATCCTCAGCTCTCTGAAAGCTGTGATATCCTCATTGGTTTTTTTGTTTGTTTGTTCTTCCAGTGTGGTTAATACTCATAATTAGATGAAATGGGTGAATGCTTTGCACCTAAACACTGCCTGGCTCTTGGGAGCTATAGTTTGCCCAGAAGACAGGTTCCTAGGTCTTGAGGGTTTGCTCGACCCCTGGGGCTGCTGGGGCAGTGATAACAGCAGTGTGGGTGGCAGGAGTCCCCACTACGGTGTCTTGCACAAATGAGTGTTACAGGATAGATCTTTTCACACCGTGCCTTAGCATCTTGAGCTCTGTGTGGTATTTTGAAGTGATTTCCTACAGCGGGGCCAGGCAGGGTGCTTCCCATTAACCCCTGGATTGCTCCCCACCGTCCCCGGGGTCTATATCCGTCCTGTCCGTGCCAGCGGGCGGCTGTGACGCCGTGAGCAGGGCTCCTGGCCGTGATCGAGACACCTCGGGGTGGAACTCGGGAGAGAGGTCCCGGGTGGCCCCGACGGCGCGTCCCTTATCCGGCAGCGCCGCCGTGCGGTCTCCC
>VXBW01003341.1:16215-59564 GCA_013400375.1 Thinocorus orbignyianus
CCCCCAGTCCTACTTATTTTCTTTTGAAGGATTTGGTCAGATTTTGTGTTTCTCCAACTTCCTGGTCTGTTTAGGAATCAAATGACTCTTTAAACATTAAGCCTTTCAGGCCTTTTGATTTGGCTAACCACAGAGGTCAGTTTTTCATTTATAATTTAAATTATTCCAGATGCTCGCACAAATGAGAATTGCAAAGAGATCGGTTTTGACATGCTCTTTAATACAACATGTGGTTACAATTTATAATCAAAAGTCACCTTTCCCAGGATAGCTTGTATTGTGGAGGCCAGGGCAGGTAAGATATTTATTTCTCAGTTAAGACAGTGAGAAGTGCTAAGGTCTGATTTGCAGTGTCTCAAAATATGTAAATCTGTATGTAGGAAGAGAAAGAAACACAGTCATTAAAAAGGCAGAAGCCCTATGAGGGATGTTTTACCAAGTTCTCTCACTGTTGCAGAACAGATGTACAGAAGAAGGATTAAAGAAAAGACAACCTTCCCAGACCACATGTAAGGAAAGCCCTTGAGAACGGAACATGTGCTCCAAAGGGCAGAAGAGACGCTTGAAATCCCTTTCTTCTAGGCAAAGGACAGTGATCTAGACTGAACTATTGAAGTTACTAAATCTACATAGTATTTGCTTTAACAATTTGCCTTTACAAACCACTAAAAATAATTTTATTTGTATAGGAAGGCAGTGGAGGGCAACAAAGCTGGTGAAGGACACGGGGAATAAATCTTACGAAGAGTGATTGAAGGAGCTGGGACTGTTTAGTTTGAGGAGGACGAGGCTGAGGGGAGACCTCATCACTCTCTACAACTACTTGAAAGGACTTTGTAGAGAGGTTGGTGCTTATCTCTTCTCACAGGTAATTAGCTGTGAACTAGAACTGTGAATTAGAGCTGTGAACTAATTAAAACAAGAGGGAATGGCTTCAAGCTGCAACAGGTTAGGTTTAGACTGGACATTAGGAAAAAATTCTTCACAGAAAGAGTGGTCAGGCACTGGAATGGGCTGCCCAGGGAAGTGGTTGAGTCACCACCTTTGAATGTCTTTAAGAGTTGCTCAGATATGGTGTTGGGGGATATGGTGTGGGGGAGAATTTTGCAGAGGGGAGCTGACGGTTGGACTCGATGATCCCAAGGGTCTTTTCCAACCTGAATGATTCTATGATTCCATGATTCCATGAAACAGTCCTTTCATCTCAGACAGCATTCACTGAGGTAAGTAACAAACCAGTGACTGACCAGGCAGACCATCTCCCTGACAGTGCCCCCATCCCTTGCACATCCCAGAACTAATGCAACCAAAAATTAGCCGTTTTTCTTTGCCAGGTTAGCTCTCTGACAGATTACGTCCTTGAAATAGCTTACTGCCCACTTATACAGACCAGTGAAAGAGGCTGGGAGGGAAAACTTTACCAGATGAGGAAAGATGGGGCAGCATGTGGCAGCAGCAGCTGTGGCTTAGACTGATTTCAAACTTGCTGTGAAAGCAAGCCCTAAGTATGTAAGGGTGGTGGTGTTTAAGGCACTGCTATCGAAGGTAAAGCTTGTGCTCAGTATTCTTCATCTTGCCAGCCTTCCAGAGGTTTTCAAAAATCTCCTGTCAGAGCAGGAGACAGTGCTTAAGACGGTTTTCACAAGACATTGACCACAACTCTTGGTAGCAACTTTTTTCTCATTTAATGTTTTTTTTTACCCAACACAAAGAGAAATATTCTTTGCAGGAGGTGGGGTTCAGTTACTCAGTATAAACATATGAATTAATAGCTTAGGTGCTGATGTGGTTAATTTAGAGGTAATGCATGCCATGTAATTTTTCAGTGTATTTTTCTAATTTGTGCTGGATTGTTTCAGAAAGTTCTTGAGCCAGCGAAGTCTACAAGAAGTGATGAGACACAGTACAGCAGATAAAAAGAATTCAAAAAACAAACCAAACCAAAACAAAACAAACCCCCAAACAAACAGACGACGACAACAGCAACAACAAAACAATAAAAAGAAAACTGTTGGGTTTAGATCTCAAAGATGCTGCCATCTTGTACCATCTTGTGATTTTGTGAGATGCTACTCACAAGTTGCTACATTGGATGAGATGACTCTTCTCCCTCTCCATCCTTCAGCACTGTTTCCAAAACCACGAGCTCACAGAAAAGTACCCCCTCGCCCTCTGTCACAGCCTACACATACAGAGGCAGGAGCTTATTTGGAGAGTGACATACTTGAGGCCACCCACACTCACCACGCCAACAGTCCAGCTTCCTCCATAACCTGCTTCCAGCAGTCACCTTAAGCAGGTAGTTGGGAAACAATATGCTCTGGCTGCATAAATATGACACTTGTCTTCTTTAACACTATGTCAGTCCCCAGGTATTTCCACTTGAGAGTGTTTCCTGCACTTGCATGTGTTTCTGTGTAGTTAGCTAAACCCAGTGGCCCCTGGGGCCATGTATACCTGCATTATGGCAGCATCCTTTAGCAAGGAGTTTCACAGACCTATTGCCTGAATAATCACCTCCCACTGCCTGTTTTTAAACTGGTTCTCACTCTCTGAGTTTAACGCCCCTTTGTTCTAGAACTAGATGACAGTGAACTCGATTAGCGCTGCTCTGGCATTCATGATTTTATATGTAGGTGTCTACAATGTCCCCTAATTTTCTTTCTTTTGGAGCTTGAGGTATCCCCACCTACTCAGCAGCTCCCTATACAGAAAATTCTTTATCTTTGAGCATCCTTGACTTACTTTGCCCCATCTCCATTAAATCTGTTCTGCGATTACAGTGCCAGAATTACATACAGTATTCAAAGGGCGAGCAAAACACCGATTTATTCAGCAGCACTATGATATCTTCTGGTTTGTTTTCTGTTCCTCACTAGCTTTTGGCTTGCCTTTTTTTGACCAGTATTTCACGCTGAGCTGACATTTTCTCAGCACTATCTGTCATAAGAAGTCATCCTCTCCTAAGAAGTCATCATCCACTGAGTTCGTTATTTTATGTGGAAAGCTCATATGATATTTCCCCTTCGAGAACACTTTAATTTCCCTACACTGAATTTCATGTTGGTTTCTCACCCAGTCACTGAGATATTCCTGCAGCTTTTCACACTCGGTGCTTCTATTTGCTACCCTCAATGTTGTCATCCTGCAGCTCTCCCCTTTTCCTGTGTTGTTTATGAATACATTGGCTAGCACAGATTCCTGCATGACTTCCAATAGTTTGACCTCTCATTTACTTACTTACTCCTACCAGAAGTTTCTCCTACGACATGGCTGCACAGTTTCCTTGGAACTTTGATATAGATTGTGAAATAATTGAACTCACATTTATATATACACAAATAGCTTGAAAAGAAAAAGAAAATGTCCTTTTCCATCTAACAATAGAGGCAGAATGCTAGCTTTTAATGAGGTCGAGGCACCACTCCTTGAGTTAGACTTCCAGTTCATAGTGTTCTTCCAGAACTTCCAGTTCATAGTGTTCTTCAGCTTGCCTATTTGTAATGACCTTTCTGTAGTTCACATAAGTATTTTAAAGCTTCTTGCCATGCCATTGTTATGAAAAGCGACATAAATAGGATCCCCATCTGACAAAAATTTGTCTGTTCCAGTTGGGTACAGTAACTGCCCTTTCAAGACAGACTTTTTAAACACACTGACCAGGTAAGTTTCTCAGCATTACATCATGGAGGGAAAATATCCATGAGTCATCCTGCTTCTGCTTCCTGCTTCTGCTCCCACTTGTTCTCCTAAGGTTGATGTTGTTCCATTACAGGGGAGCATGCACAGGGCTGGGTCTTCAAGCAGCACTTCTGCAGAATTTGATGCTGATTTGTTAGTGATCTTTCAGGAAAAGAAGCTGTGTGGTACCCAAAACCTGAATACTGCCTGGAATGGTTTTTACATCGGATGACATTTATCAGTTTGCACAGACGCATGATGAGAATACTATATTGTAGTTTTCCATGATGAACAGCTAGTTTGTAGCAGTTTATATTCCCTTTGTGTCAAGCAAAACCTTTTAGATTCCCTTTGTGTCAGCAGGCTGAGCAGCCTGTTATGCAGCATCTTTCAGGCGGGGGCACCCAGAACGCAGATGCAGACTGGAAGGTCTTGATTTCTCATCACTGGCACCCATTGGCACCTTCTCCTGTCTTTCTAAAAGATTTTAAAACACTGTGAACGCTACTGCACTATTCAAATGGAACAAAAAGTGGTCAGCCTTTCCCACCAAGAGTGCAAAATATGAAGATCCTTGCAGGCTCATGGCACCTCCATGCACTGATCCTGGGCACATTGACATTGGTTTGGTCCTTTTCCTTTTCCTTGTTTTTCTGTAAGCTTTCACACACTTTTATCACAGTCTGTGATGTCTGCAATGAGGGCACAAAGCTCAGTTAACAAACCCAGACACAATGGATACAAGTTTGGACCTTTTATACCAGAAAGGTGCTATAAAAATTACATAATATGAGCAGAAAGTACAGTAGGAGCCCTTTGTGAATTATATCATTGCTTTCTGTAAATTTGTACTAGGCATAAAGCAAAGACAAAATAATTTCTAGGGCACACCAAGTCTAATATAGGGAGATTAAATACAGTCAGCAAAACAAAACAGCATCTGGACTCAGTGGTTAATGGAACATTTTGCAGTAATGTTAGCTGATTTTTCACAGACTGATAGTTATACATCATTAAAGCATTTTATGCGCTGATCAGCAGCAATGAGTGCTGCTCCTGCTTGCAGACTAAGATCAGCCATGAATAAAATTATTTTTAATGTCCCGACTAAAGGACTGCATTTTCAGAGGATACAAAGAAAATCTAGAACTGAAAATACTAATTCTGCCACAGTCTTACTCTAGCCATGCATGACACCACAACACAGCTATTCCTTCTTCCCAAAATAGCTCTTTTGAAAGGGACGGCATTTCCTTTGGAATAAGGATCTACCGAGAAGGATTTTAAAACCTAAGCTTTGTTTGCTCAGTCGTTTGTCCTGTCGTGAGTCACATCTTGCAGCAGAGCCCAGGGCTCCGACTGGATAATCACTGTTCAGAAAAGAAGTCAGATACATGTTGCTGCATATTGCCTTCAGTAATTTACACTGTGGTATCACTCCAGGCACTACTTGTAGACTGCCATGGCAGATGTCGTGGAGATGCTATCCCCAGCTCTGTATAGATCCTCTGGTCAAGCATTGCTGAGACAGACTTGCATCATATTTTTTCTTAAGGAGAAAAGTATAAATTTGTTTCTGTCCCTTGTGCACATATTATCCTGTCTGTTCCATGGCACCTTCATCTGTTTAAGATGCCACCCTCCACTTATACAATGCTTCAAGACTGCACATCTTTTCTTTACCCCTATTTGGGCCAGTAAGTTAATGTCAACAGTGCACTGCACCATGCCACATTGTAGTTAGGTGGAAAAACTACGCCAAGAAAAATAAGAAGAGGACTGTGGGACTCAGTGTTGTTTTTCTGGAATGGACTGCAACTGGGACACCAGGTTATCCCATGAGTATTATCATTTGATGAACTGCAGCTTGCAGAGATGACAAGACTTCTGGGTTTTCTACATATTTGCAAAGGTCAAAATAAAAAATACTGGCACCTTGTGGTAATATATGAGTCTGCTGACTTTCTATTGATCTTACACAAATTGAGGGTAAAAGCTGTAAAATGAAGAAGTTGAGGTTCCCTTTGCTGAAGGTCAACACTGTTAATCTAGAGCAACACAGTCGATAAAGCTTCAGCTTACTGCAAGCAGATCAAGACTACCCTAAAGGAGTGTGGAGCAGAAATGTCTTTCTCAGCAAAAGCCCCTTTGTGGCAATATTTGTACTTTTGAGTCAGAAAAGCCATATTGAAAAATTAACATTTTTCTCCATATGTCCCAGGAGATACTTTTCTTGAACATAAAACAAGTGTCATCGGGACTCATGATAGCTACTGTTCTCTCATATAGACTAGTTCTTTTAATGGCTCTTTAATCTCATCATGAGGAACATTGTACTGTCACAGGATTCTCAATGGAATACAGCAGTGTGATTTCGTGCGCATCCTAGGGAAGGGACAAAAACAAGGTGAGTGTACTATACACAGGCAATGCCCTTTTGGGTAGTAGTGTAGCTCCACATGCTCCGTAAAAGCTGCATCACACAGCCAGGCCACAGAATAAATGCTGCCCAGACCCTCATGGGCTTGACACAAACCTATCTGTAATGGGATTACTTACCCACTGTTAGGTAAGCAAGAAGCGAAAGGAAAGCTTTGCTGCTTCAGAGCCTGAATTCATTTGCTTACATACCTTAGACACAGCATGATATGAAAACTCAGCACTTTGCAGAAGCTGCTCAAATGGAAAGGCAAAAGTACCATAGCACTATTTAAAAAGACACGCTTAGATAACCTGTGATTAAGAATTGGAGGAATAAGGCCACTAATTGGAGAAGATAAGAGAAGGCTGGGAAAGATGACCACAGGGATGGAGTCATCCTTTCTTGCAAGGGATGGCTGTGCAGAATGAGATTTGTTAGCCTGGAAAGAGATGAACTGGGGGAAGCACTGTAGAAATCTAAGAATGGTTTGAAGAGGCATTTTTGGCTGAAGGTTGCTGTGGGTGTTGAAGGGCTACTGAGGTTCAAAGTGTGAGACTATGAGCTTGGGGCAGCAAAGTCCAGGGAGGGTTATGTACAGCTCAGCAAGTCCCTGAGCCTCAAATGAGTGAAAACTGGGATAACACTTGGAGGAAGCATTATATATATGATTGCCCTTTTAATGCATGCCCTCTTCCTTAAGGGCCCACGAGGCAATGGCTCTTTGGTCTGACCCAGGAGAGTTGCTCTGGCTTTGCATGACTTCCTTGGAGCTGTAACTTGTAAACTTGCCCAGATGGTCTGACTGTCTTCTCCTCCATCAGTAAAACGTTTTCTTACATCAAGACTGCTGTGAAGACCAAAGGATAAGAGTGGAAAGTAACAGCCATATTGCTTTTAGCGTTGCAGCTACTGGACATGAAGTATTTAATTCTTTATTAAGCACTGTGCTTTGGCACTGTTGTTATATGCAGTGCTGCAGAGAGAAATGAGTCTTATTTTACTAAAAATAGGTCAAAGAAACAGAATTTAACCTTTTAAATAATTGGATTCTATCCAGAATAATTTTTTTTCTGCCATCAACATGAGTTTGAAGTGCAAAGAATTCTTGCAAATTGAGTAATTTGCAGTTAAAACTGGACTGTCTTTATTTGACACTTTATTTCATGGATGAAGATAAATATAGTTGTTGAGAATAAAAAATGGTTTACTGAACTAAATGGTCTACAATGGATTTTGTGTGACTAACTTAAGATGCCACAGAAGATCTTCATTTCCAAAATACTCTAAGACTGCCTCAAATTACTTGTTTCAATTCTGTATACCCTAAAATACTGTTTTATTTGCATCTTATTTTCAATATAAGATAATAGACTTCTTTAAGAAGAAGAAGAAGATGACAATGTAACTTTATTTCCTTTGGGAAAGACAGATGCCAGATTCGCTTCTAGGGAATAAGCCAAAAGCATATGCTTCCTTCCCTGATTCCAAAGCATGTGTTCTACTAACAATTATTTCAGAAAGACTGATGGGGTAGAGCAATTAAGCAGACAGACATTAGAAGTCTGACCAAAAATTCCTCTATTATGCATCCAATTTAAGAATTCCAGTATCAATGTACTGATGATGCAGTAAACAGGTGTAAAAATGTAAAAGTGTATTGCTTCTAAAAAGTTAAGAAACACCTGAATTCAGGAAAAACTAACAAATAAGTGTTTCCAATTTTTATCTTATTTATAAACTTATATTTTTAGACATCATGCTACCTAAGCTCTCCTCAGTAATTACCAATGGAAGGTCAATCCAGTCATGATGTACCATAGCAATAAAATATCTTCAGGGTACACCACAGGGAAGAAGCTCTGAAAGGCACAGACAGCACTGGTTTTACATCAGATGCAGATCAGAAAGTAGGTATGAAGCATAAGGACTTGGCTAACATGACCGTGGCTTGCTTGCTCACATTTTCTGAGACATCACAAGGTACTGCATGTACTTAAGATTTGACTCACTAGCGCTTAGCCTCAGTTATTCTTAACTGAGGAACTGTTGTGTTCAACAAGAAATTATGTAACTGAGTTTTCTTTTGATGTTTTAATGAAGATGATCTCATGAGAAAGGAGTGTGGATGTGAGGGTATGACATCCTTCACAGTGAAGCATGTTTGCCACATCTTGCTTGAAAGCGTAACAATGATGTATCCAGATGTTGTGGCAGGGCTTGACCAACCTCTGCCATCACAGCTGAGAGAAACTCCCAGAGCTGGGAAAAAAGGAGGGTCAGTCTTAAAAACCAGAACAGGAATTTTAAGTATCAGATGGCTAGTCTGCATTGTCAAATGTGTGTCTTACTGAAAATGAAGTGGAAGGATACTTTTCACAGGTGTGTCTGAAGACTCCATGAAACAATAATGGGACAAGTAAGAGCAAGTCAAAGTGCTATTCCCTAGAACAACATCACCTGGCAACACTGGTGATGTTTTGATCCTTAAATGCCTCACTGAGTGCTGATGAATTAACTGAAAGAAGTCTGAACCAGTGAGAGCAATAAAAGTAATGCAAAACCCCCCAAAGTACCCTGAAAAATCAATAAGCCTTCCCCTGGATCATTGCAAAGTCATGAGTTTGCATCTGAGATAGTGCACATACAGGTCACGCTGATCTGACGGTGAGACACCTGGTCTAGACAGATGCAGTTCTGGTCTGTCCAGATGATCTAGACATCAAATTTTTTTTCCAGGTCACTAATACAGAGGTTTTAGAGGAGGAAATTCAGAGGCCCCCTCCCTGGAAGTTTTCAAGGCCAGGCTGGATGAGGCTTTGAGTTACCTGGTCTAGTGGGAGATGTCCCTGCCCATAGCACAGGGTTTGAAACTAGACAATCTTTAAGATCCCTTCCAATCTAAACCACTCTACGATTCTATGATTGATCTAGCAGGTAGGGAGAAACACAACTGCATGTCATGAACTGAAACAAGGAGTTAAGAAGAAAACGTAGAGTGATAAAAGTGCCTTCCTTGAGGTGGATTAGTACTGCTAATGTTCCAGTCACTAGACTAGCCTCCAAAACAACATTAATTCTGTTTTTATGTATTGAACTGATTTTTGTTTGCTTTTTCTACAGGTATTGAAATTCTTATTACCCCAAATCATCTTTAATGAGTCCTGATTGCCAAAAGTTGAACCAGAGTTTTACTTGTAAAAATAGGAAATTTTTATAATTCCACTTCTTGTTTGACACATTCCTGAAACTGTTGGATGCTGTGCCCAGGGAGGAATGTGAGACGACTTTTTCAAATAATAACTCACCTTAACAATACCTTCTCATTGGATTTGAAAAAGAGATTTTACCTTTCTCTTGTCAACAGTTGTAGGAAGGAGTTTCATTCACTGGAAAAATAAATGCCTGTGACAGCCACCTGATGCAACTAAACTGTTTTGCTCTGGGATTGGCTTTTCCTGTAAAGGATGTCTTCTACAGAATCACAGAATTGTATGGATTGGAAGGGACCTTCTAATCCCCCTACCAAAGCAGAGTCACCCAGAGCAGGCTGACAGGAACATCCAGGCAAGTTTTGAGTATCTCCAGAGAAGGAGACTCCACAACCTCTCTGGGCAGCCTGTTCCAGTGCTGCAAAGATGCCTGAGATGAGATGAGAAGTTGATTTCAAGCAACAGGGTGCTTGACATAATAGAGGGTTTGTCATTTTCATGGATGCCAGGTTAGGCACATAAAAAGAAAGGGCAAATGCCTCTTGCCTCAACTTTGGCATTAATTACATATGAATATGCTGATAGCCAAATCAATTTGTTCTTCACACCACACTTTTCATTTTAGATTATACATACACATTTACATAAGTTTCACATGCTTTTAACGTCTGCATTCAAAACACAATTTATACAAATTTAATCACAAATTTAATCTATCAGTTAGTAATCAGAAGTAGATAAGAAAATGGAGGCTTTCTGTTTTACTGTTTGAAGACTGAGATAAAACTATCTCTTCTTTCCTATTATTTCCCTTTCTTCTTACATTCCTCCTGTCCTATCAGACAATATTCAGGGAATGGCAGCACTGGACAGACGTGACTTAGCTTATGCAAATGTTGAAACTATCATGAATAAAATACTATAAAATACATGCTTTAAAGGAATTGTGGCTGGGTGGTCTTGCACCAGAAAGTGTTGCCAGCAGTGCTCTATTGGTAACAGATATGATTGCTCTGCAAAATCACTGTTCTAGCACAAGCCCTTGCATACTTCAGCTGTTCCTATTTCATACAATGATGCTGCTGCAAATTCTTCTAACCAAAAGAGAGTGTTGCCAGGCACAGCCATTGCCTCTAGACTTTTCATTGGTACAAGTTTGTTGATGCAAGTATATTAATAGAACGCTGCTGATGCGGGTTTGTTATAGCATAGACCTGACAATGCTCTAGGACTTTGATCCTCAGCTGACAACATGCTGCATTCATTAAAACTCACATCAAACTTTCTGACAGACTGTTTGAAGGCTGCCCCTGGTAGGCTGCAGAGTCCCTGCTGTTGCTTCTTCTTGCTGAGGTGTTACCAGAGCTGCAGCTGGAAGGCGGGATCGCAGCACAGGGAACAGGCCCACAGTAGCTTCGTATTAGCTGCCCTGGGTAGCAACAGAACATCTGTGCAAATTGCACCCTGGATACTGAACCAGACAGCTAACCAACATCCCAACTGACATTGCAGAGGCCCTGCTATATTATTATCCAAGTTATAGAGATTTAAGCTAGCAGAGATAGCTTTTCACTTTCTCCGGAGAAGCCACATCTTTAGACTGCACTTTGTTCAACATCTGTGCAGTGCCTGGCACAAAGCAAGTCTTCATGCATGGTCAGGCCGCTATGGATTCCAAATAATGAAAGCTTTTTATTTTTGCTAGGTAATGGATGGCACCAGCTATCCATACCAAGGCAGTGCAGTTTAGAGATGGTCACTTATTCGTCCCCTCCCCATGCTGCCCTGCCCTCCCCTCCACTGCAGGGCTCTCTCCTCCTTACTTTTCTCTCCCTTTGCATCTCCTGAAACTCTAAAGGTTATGGTACAGTCTGGACTCCTTGACAATGAAATCAATACTTTCGTGCTGTACCTGCGGTCCCTGCTGGATTTTGAGGAATATTACATTGTTTTTACTGTCTCACAGGACTGCGTCTTCAGTTGAGTCACCAGTGGCACAAGGGAGTAATGGCTCTGTCACAGGAACAAACCAACCTCTGTATAGTGGCTGTAGGAAATTCAATTGGTGTCTGTCTGGCTGCTTCCCCTTTCTTCATGGGGACACTTCTGAGGCACTATAATTGGCTTAGCCTGGGAGATAAGTGACAATTGTGGATGGGAGGAGGAAAAACTGGAGGAGGAAATCTCTCCACTTTTTATCTGTCTATGGAGAGGTCAGTGTCAGCCAAGAAGCACTTAAAAGAGATCTGCTCTTATCTGGCAAGAGTGAGGACACATGGAAAGATATAGTCATGAGAGGAAAAGCCTTGTAGGGTTGCTCATGTCCAGGGCTCTCTGTAACATTTCCTGACGAGCAGCTTACTGACATACTCAGGGCTAGATCACTGCTCAAGGAGATGAAAAGAGAGAACAAGTTCAAACCTTTGTGTTTCTACCAGTCATGTGCATAATCACATTCATTCACCTCTTCTGGGATCTTTTCCCACTGATTTCTTTGATCTCAAAAGCATGTACACCTGCTTCCTACAAGTCTTCAAGCATCACAGGCTGGCTTACATGGACTGGCCAAATTTCACCTGACATGTCTTTGCCTGCTTTTCTTAAGAAAAGTGCCTCTATGTGTGATGGAGCCTAATTACATGCAGGTCGATTGAAATGGTACCAAGCCATAGGAAAATGAGAGAACTGCTGGAACTCTGAGGGCCTCTGTGTTTCCTGGTTGTGTACAAAAGACACTGCAGCAAATTGTTTCAATTGGCATAATCAGATGAATGAATCATAAAGCAGACAAACAGCAATTCATCCCTCCATGCAGCTTCTCTCCCTAATAGCATTGTAGTTATTCAGTTCCATAATGATATTTTCAATAAGATTTTGCTTGCAGTCAGGTCCTTCTGCTCTTAATCCCACACTAACTAGAGAGGTTAATGTACTCTCACAGGTTTTTTTCCATAAAATAAAATGGTTCTGTACCTCTACAGAATTTAATCCCACATATAAAGATCAGATTTCCCCTTAGCAGATACATGTCCATCAGCAGTCCCTGACCCAGGGTAACCTTGGAAATGAATTTTCAACTCATTTTCATAGACTGGACCAGTGCAAATCTTGTTGAACGAGGCAAAGGCTTTCAGCTGTTCACCAACAGGGCAGACTATCAATCAACTGATTCTGTTTTTGTAGGACCTGAATAGGTTTAACATAAAAAGCTTCTGGTCGGACACCAAAGCTTCTTTTTGTACCTTTTTGAGCTTTCAGTTGGTACATAGGCATATCGTAAAAAAAAACCTGTTGAGTTTCTTTGCTTGATAGAGTAAATATCCTAAATTCTGCAAACTCTGCTCCTCTTGTCTTCACAGGCATTTGCAGAGAAAACAGCAGCTTTGAGGAACATCTTCTGTGTTCAAAGCTATGCAGCAAAAATTACAAGGTAGTAATGGGCAGCACAGGTATTATCTTTGAAGCATGGAAAGGTTACGTGGTGGTATTTGAGCTTCTGGCTCATTCCTTGACATACAGTTTTGACATCAGTCAAGGGCGGCGTTATCAAAGATCTGTTCTGAGTCAAATGTACAACACTGAGCTGTCTAGCTTGCCTCCTTGGCATCCTTTATTTGTAAATAATAAGGGATTAAGCAAAGTCAAACCCCAGCATCCATATATTATTTTCTGAAAAAGTTTCTTTGGCTTTCAGCCACCTCTTCCTACAAGTTCTGGAAATCATTAGAGTTCTTCTTTTCTCATTACTACTGTAGATAATGATGCAGAAGATTAAAAAAAAAAATATGGGTTTTGTGGATAAAACATAGAGGAGGATATAAAGAAGTTTCCAGTGTCAGCAGTTTATGTCAGTCTGGAGTTTATTTTACACCACAAAAGGACTGCTTCAGGAGGCTGGCAAAAGCTTTGCATGCCCTTAGCTAGATGCAAGCAGTCATGTATGTTACACACCAAATTGGGTCATACTTCAAGTCACTGGCCTGAACCAACCTTAATAACAGGCTTTGACCTATCTGTTATATCTGCCTTGGCTAGTGGAGAATTTGTGTTCATTTCTGCACTTTGATTCCTCTGACCTTTAGTTCAGCACTGCTTCAGTATCCCCCAACTTGGTTGTGATTTGAGTGCTTTTTTTTTCTGTGTGGTATTTGCTTACATTACTTTTCTCTGTATTATTTTTTTCTACTTGCTTGCCTTTGCCACCAGTCTTTTAAAGTAACCATATCTCAGTCTGCTTTTTCTGGTCACTAGCTCATGCTATTCTGTAGTTGACAGAAGGCATTTCCTAGAGATCATATGTCTTCATATGCTCTTGTGCTGACGGATTTCAAAAGTGTTTTTCTGCAATAGTCATTTAAGACTCTGTCTTTATGGGTGTGCCTGCAAGTTCAATTAGTTGTCCATTTTTAGAAAGCCATGCATAAATGGGTGGGTTAATGGTCAAACCTAATTTGCTGAAAAATCTGAACACTTACAGACAATGTTTAGGTTTTGTTATGGTTACAGGATAAATGGTACTTTGCAACTCTTGTAAGTCACTGTCAGTTGTCACTGCAGATGACCAGCTTTGCTATCAAATCCTCATTCAGCCCATCACTTGAGCTGGCTGCTGATTTCCATATTACTTTTTGGGCACTGATTTACAGATACACCAGTGTCCCGCTATCCAGTGCCCTGCCACAACTTAGGTAGGATAAGTCTGTCTTCTGATGAAGATCGTTGTAATGAGGATGCATATTTTGCATCCATGATGAAGTGTGTCTCACTGTAACTGAATAGGTTCCAATGTATCTGAATTTGTCTTAGGACAGAGAGGTGGACTACAGACATGTTCGAAGTACTCCCAGTCCTATCTTTGGCATTCATGCACAAGGTACCAGCTGCAAATGACGCTTGTGCTTGCAAGCCCTTCCTGCACGGAGACCTCCTAGATCAGCTCTTGTATGAGGAGGGGAGCCACTGGATGAACACCCAATAGCAGCCCAGTCTGTTCCTTCTCAGCTGGAGCAAGACCACCTCCATGCAGCTTCCTTCTAGGAGGAAGAAAAAAAATCTCAATTCAATGGCCTTGCTTTTTGAAACTCATTCCACACTGGCACTTACACCTTTCTATTACTCTTGTAGCTCTGAACAACCATATTCACTTTGGAAAAGTGACTAAAGGTGCTTTTCCCTCCGGATGCCCATTTAAGCTTTAGGTCAGAACTTGCATAATGTAAACAGGCAGCTGGGTAGAAACAGAAAAAGCAATTGGAAAGGATTTCTTCTAAAACATCGGAAAATAACAAGGAAAGGGATAGAAATGTAAACAAGGTTAAGTAAGAGAATGAAAATTGCAGAACTGACAAAGAAAAATGTCAGAGAAACTGCCTATTTGTGGGCATCCACAGGCACAGCTGTTGACTGGCAGCAGTTTGATCTGGCTTAGGGGAGAAAGAGATGGCCCATGTCTTTCTGGCATAGTTCACTGCTTTGTGAGTAATCACCTCAAAGTATACTGAAGAGCTTCAGCAAAGGCAGATTAGAGGAAAAACTACTGAAAAATACTAGAAGCTGCAGGAAGCTGTAACCAACAAGCATAAGATAAGACTGCAAAACACGTTGTTTTCAGGCTTTGCCTTCCAAGACCTTTTAACTCCAGCAGAAAAGGATGGATTGTCCTCAGCCTTCGTGGGGGAAGATACTAAGCTTTCATAATCTTTCATCCCTGCCTCAGATGCACAGGGTGACACAGCCATGCCAGCTCCACAGCCACCGCAAAATGGCTCCACTCTGAGGTCCTCAAGTAGCGCAACCATTTTATTCACACTTTCTTCTCCTTGTCATTTGTGCTACTCTCTGAGTCTTTGGTGAGGGCCAGATTAGCCAAAGCAGGGGAAGAGCTTCAGCTGTTTTCCCTCTGCGTTGAATCTAAGCGTGCAGTGTTTTCCCTGCAGGTCCATGAGGAGGGTGCAAGGGAGATGAGCCACAGCTCCTCCTGAAACACAAAGTGAAAAGAGGAGGGGGTGGAAATCCCCACACCTCATGGCACCACGTGAGCTGCAGGGTAGCAAAGCAAGGCTGGTTTACCATGGAGATTACCTGAGCCAGATCTGCTCATTTTTGTCATTGGTTTTGATTACTGTCACAGCTTAAACAGCTCTGGATTGTCCATCACAGAGCCCTCCAAATAAGTTTTCTGCTGTGGAGAGCATCTTTCCAGCAGAAAACTCGATGCACAACTCTACAAAATCTTAAAGACAGATTTAATGAATGACACTTAGCTGGTCCCACTGCAGTAAAATGAATCCAAGAAGTGGACCTGATCTTAATTTTCTTGCTGAGAGTAGCCTGCAGAGCCTGAAATTCAAAGATACAATATCTGCTTTGTTACTCTATGAGCATGCTGTAAAATACGCTGTAATCTTTGCCAGGGGTATGTTGTGCATTCCCTGGAGGTTTTTCAGCACTAAGGAACACTTCAGACTGCTTAACAGTTTGTTCAGGCTTTGCCTTATAAGGCCTTTTAACTCCAGCACAAGCACATGACAGCCCCTCCAAGCGTCAGCCTGTTGGGAACAGATCACAGCAACAGTTTTCTCTGCTGAGGAAGCCACGTTTGTCCTGTCTGCCCTGAACTGCTGCCCTTCTAGCCTCTCTCCTCACAGCTAGTTTAAAAATGTGGCCTTAGGCTAAAGGGTGGGGAGGGCAAAGGCTTAACTGTGCCCATGTCTGTGTCCTTACTGCAAAGTTTGAGTTACTTTGAATGCTTTGAGGTATTTTTGTGTACTGCACTGGCTTCCCCTACAACTGCGGTGCCTTGGGGAAGACTGATGGTCTAGCACTGAGACATGTTCTTCAGTGGTAAGGTGTGAGATCTGCTGCTTTTGTGGAACCTGATCTGCCAGTGAAGTTGGGGGAGCAGTGAATGAAAAGTTGTTCTCGGTTCATTCTAGCTCTGTGAGGATATGTAGCTGCAGGGGCAGCAACAACTCCACATCAAGACAGCACCAACATTTTTGCTTTTCTTTTCTCTGTGTGTATATGTCTTATTTCAGCAGCTCTGAAACATCAGCAGATTAGGCTGAAGTATTAAAATGGGGATGCAAACCACTGAAAGCAGAATATGCTCTGCTTTGACTTAAAATATCCCCTCTGAAAGCTGGCTGAGTTATAAGCCGTGGGAAACAGCCATTTGTGGAAATCCAGGAGGACTCCCAGCCTCTCCCACAGTTCCCACCAGGATTCCCACCATGGCTCAGCTGGACTGTGCATTGGTAGAGATCACACTGGGCTTTGCAAGTGTTTATAGCTGTGGGGAGAAGGAGCCCTATGTGGGGACGGCACAGGGGGGCAAGACAGCCAGAAGCAGACCTAGGACCTCCTGCATCCCAGTCCAGCGTCAGAAGTCTGTAGGCAAAACCTCTCTTCTTTAGCCCTCTCTGCACCAATCAACCTAAAAATGGTAGCACTTGGTACTACACAGACTCAGCAGTTGAATAAATCCAGACTGCATGGAGCAAAACATGGAAAAGAGGCCATGCAGAGGGTTGTGTGACTTCAGTGGGATTGCCACTTTCAGGACATCTCAAAGGCTCCAGATTAGAAACCATGGCTTGTAACCTGCTCTGGGAGGGAAAAAATACTGTGAAACATCACACTGCATGTCACCTGCATTGTCATAGCCAGTATTTGTTATCACGTGGTGATTTTTTCCCAAGCCAGAAAATCACAACTTAATTAAATGTTAAAGCTGCAGTTACCACAGTATCCATGGACCTTAAGTTCCTCAAAGTTAGGGGTGCAATGGAGTGAGTTTTTCAGCAAAAGGAAAAAGAACTGCCTAGGTTGCACATTGACATCCTTATGCAAGTGGGTGCATATATACATATATATATATGTATATAAATTTAAGCTGCGTCTGCTTGTCTCCAAAACAAACTAAACTAACTTTTAAAGCCTTTCAAACCTATTTTTATTTACAGTCTTCTCTGCTGTGGGCACTGCTGAAAGGTTTTTCCAGCTTCCTCCCTGCAGCAATGCTGCATTTGATTCTTTGGCTTTGTAGTTGCTGAAATTGCACTTAAGGCAAACAAAAGCCAAGATAATGCTTATCGTGGAATCTTTCACACAAAAATAACAGACTCAAATACTTGCTCTGCTTCCCCTGAAACATCATTTTAATTCCACAATGCACACCAGATCTCCAATCTAAAGGCGACCCATGTTTTTCCTGCCATTTTTACATTATTAACTCATTTTTCTCAGTGCCTTCTTTGTTTCTCTTCAAAGTATTAAGAATGTTTCTTTTGTTTTGCATCTTTCTTCCTCTCTGCCTCACTCCAGAAGATGATGAGCTACACTTTGTTTCTGCAATAGTGGGGGTTTTGTGGTGTTTGGGAAAACTGTGCTCATATTGATTGCAGGAATCATTCCCATTATAAAATTTCACAGCTGGTACACTTTCATCAAGAGTATTAAATCAAAACTCCAATAGCTGGAAAACAGGTACAATGAAAGCAAGGGAAAAAAAAAAAAAAAAAAGAAAAGGCTATTAAAAAGGCACAATTTTTGGAGCTAATTTGTGGAACTCCTTGCCACACTCTAACACTGATAGCCAGAACTTGCTATGTATGAGTAGAGGGCTGAAAACTTAGGTTGATATCAAGTACAACATAGTTCAACAACAGGATCTTTTTGAAGAGAAATCAAATCCAGAGTTGTTCTTCAAGCTCTGATTATGAGCTCCCAATCAAAGCAGTAGTATTTTGAAGAGACTAATAAGCAGGATTTCAAATAGTTTTTTAGCCAGTAATAAAAATGCTTCACATCATTTGGAAGTTTGTATTCCCACATTACACAAAAGTAAAAAACAGTGTAAAATGCTTTTCTCTCAGAGCATATCTTACCTTCAGGAAAAAGACCTTTTGAGCAATTCAACAAATAAAATGGGAATGTCTTCTGATCTTTCTCTCTTATAAAAACTATTGCATATCTTGAGTGTAAGCTGGATTTGGTAAACTGTCATTATTCTGCCACTAATGATACTTCTTCTTAGATACTAATTATCAGCTTAATTTTTTGTAAGTGCAGCTATTGCAATGCCAGATTTAAACTTACTAACCGCCATCCTTCCTCAGCAGCCACACAGCAAGAAGGCCCAGTGCTGAGGAGTTCTTAGGAAGAGAACAAGCAGACAGCAGGTAACGAAAACACCTTCATGAAAGCAGAAGGGATTTTCAAGTTGTCAGGGCTTGATTAGTAACTACATCTACAGAATGTCTGCTTATTGATCCACTCTGCTAAATAAAATATCTTGGAGAAGAGGAGGCTCCGGGGAGACCTGATAGCAGCCTTCCAGTGTCTGAAGGGAGCCTACAGGAGAGCTGGACAGGGACTCTTTGTCTGGAACTACACTGATAGGACAAGGGGTAATGGTTTTAAATTGGAAGAGAGATTTAGATTAGATATTAGGAAGAAATTCTTTCCTGTGAGGGTGTTGGGGCACTGGAACAGGTTGCCCAAAGAAGTTGTGGATGCCCCATCCCTGGAAGTGTTCAAGGCAAGGCTGGATGGGGCTTTAAGCAACCTGCTTTAGTGGGAGGTGTCCCTGCCCATGGCCGGGGGCTTGGAACTTGATGATCTTTAAGGTCCCTTCCAACTCTAACCATTTTATGATTCTATGATTCTGTGAAGTTGTCTAATGTTGTTTAGATTAGGGTTTGTTTTGTAAGTGGCATTACTGATTTGGAGACATATAAGCTTGTTATTCAAGTAGAATACCTGGGTCTTGAAATTGTCACTTACATGGTCCACATGCGGTAAGCTGCAAATGTTACACTTCTGCACCTTTCTGTATGTGTAATCAGGGGGAGAAATACTGAAATTCCTAGATAGATCTAAAATGTGAGAACTCCAATGCAACTTTAGAAGTCTTTTCTTTCAAAGGGTCTCAGCTTTCTGAAAAGTGCCATCATCTTTAAGTGGGACTCTTAAATCAACACAGATATATATATGGGCCTTCAGTATAGCTGACTTGGGGTTTACCAATCAGTACTTCAGCAACTAGAAGATCTGTTGAAGATGTTGTTTGAAACAGACACATCAGGATGCCTTTCACCTCATTGCCATCACACTCCAGATACAATATTGGCATCTGCTGTAGCCATATGTATGTAGGTTTATGTAGGTTTATGCAGGCTAGAAGTATCCTGAAACAGCTATAAAGCAACACTGTGTGATTGCCTGGGCACTAGAATCAACAAACACTTTGTCTTCTGCCAAATCTCAACTGGAAGTATTTTATCGGTCTTTAAAAAGTATATTTTTATAGGATGGGAACACTGTAACATGTGGAGAAAATTATGTTGCCTAAATAGATCTGCCACAGACAGATAGCACAGCACTCTCCATGTCTGTGGTGAGTGCCCAAACTGCAAATGTGTTGCCCATAACATCAGACAATCAAATCAGTCATCTAAAGAAATCAAGGAAAAACATAGAAAAGGGGGGATAATTCTTTTTTTCTATGGAAAAAGAGTAATGATCACATCAGGTAACATCATGAAGAAGAGATGTGGTTTTTTTCATTAGCTGTATCTCTTTCTCTATAATTTCAAGGCTCTTCTGCTGTCTTTATGAGTCTTAGACTGTTACACTGTGAAGAGTGGGTAGTGGCAGAAGCAGGCCTCAGCTAATGGACTTTCCTCACCTTCACTAAATTGATTCAAACCTCCTAGGAGAAATTTGCAAGGCTCTAGTTCCACACAAGAATTAGTCAAGAAAAAAAAAGTCTTGTTTTGTCAAATTAGCCACCTGACATGCTTTTTCTACACCACTTGTACAGAGGGGCCTGCTACATGGTTATTATTATTTTAATTTATGATGAACTAGTGCCTAGAGCACATAGGTACAGGAGGCTCTGTTGTGCTACCTGCCTGTTGTAAACCATTCCCAGAACCACAGGGAGTCTCTTTCATTTCCTTCCTGGCACACCTAGCAGTAATTATTCAACACGCAGGTGAACATCCCTTTGAACCTCTCTCCAGAAGTCTGAATTTACCATGAGATTTACCATGAGATTGAGGATAACTGCAGCCTTGCTCCACATTTTGTTAGTCTCCAGTACAAGAGACATCAACCAGAACAAGTTGGAGAAAGAGTACTAAAGTACTCTATTTAGCATTAAGTACTAAATTAAGACATGACTAGAAGTTTTCAGGACTAAAGCGTTCCGCCTCTTCCCAAATATCTTAATTTAAAAGGTTAGGTGACTGCTTAGTGTTGAATCAATTGTGTATTGTACTCTCTTCCAGGTTCGAAAATTGGAATGTATGCAGAAGCTTAAAATGTAGACATGTTGACAGGGATTTTCAAAGCAGTCTAGAAGATTAAGAATCATTTTCCACTAAACTTAGTGGAAGACGATGTCAATCATTTAGACTGCTTTGTAAATCAGTATTAAATTTCATCCTAGGAACTGCTGACTACTAGGTTTAATGAATACTGTCTCTTCTGAATGCTACTTACCAGAGAAGACATTTGTATATTAGAGGTGCAAGATATAAAAATGATTTCCTAATTGGCTGCATACCAGAGATACCAGTTTAATAGTAATCTCATCTTGAGTGAGGCTTGCATGCGGTACGCAATGTAATGTAAAACAGTTCTCCAATTTGTACTTTATAACATTAAATTATGAAATAATACCATTCTAGCAACATGAATAGAAAGCCAGTGGAACTTGCATTTTCCTCAGGAAGCCTGACTTTTCTCAGCATCTACTACTGCTGTCCATCACACTAGTCTTTAAAAAGCATTAGAGGGAATATTACATACTTGCAGGGGCCCTAGGCAAGGAACCACTGGGTATGCCATTCCCATGAAAGGGACATCACAGTGTAATCGTGTGCCTTTATGTTGAGGACTGGAAGTGGGACCATGGAGAAGAAACAGCAGCCTCAACGATCCTTGGAAGAAATCACTTGCATATATGCAACGCAGTGACTTTGCATAATACATACCACGTGTTCTGCTGGTTCAAAGCAAACTCTTGGCACCTTGTGGCTGCCTCGGGCTGTGAAAAGCTTAATGAATTCCCTAGCTAAGACGAAAGTTGGATATACCAATTTCAGAGTAGCACAGACTGATCCAAAATTGGTATTAAACTTTCATCATGCATCCAGAAAGTAGCCAGTTATTTTTTGTCTCTGCTCCGCCTCTGGGACTTTCTGTGATGATCTGAAGCAGAAGCCAGAAGACCTAAAGATGATTTCTGTGCAAAAGGTTCCCAGTTTTTTCAGGTTAGAGGACCAAAGATCGGGTGCCATCTAAAAATCTGTTATGAGGGAGTGGGTTTTTTAGGACTAGCACTGCTAGCTAGAAGGCTCAAAGAGTACATGACAGCTCTCTGGAGATTTTCAGGAAGATGGACAGTGATAAGTAGACCTGATTCCAATTTGACTTGCTCCTCTTTCAAAGTACTGTCAGACCTCTTATTTGAATAGATTGATTTAACTCCTCTTCATCAAAGAGATAAAATCAAAATTCCAACTCTTTCATTGCTGTAATGTGTTGTAGTTGAGGTGGACAGATCTGAAATGCCCACAATTAAATTATGACCTTGATGCAGACAAACTGAAGACACCTCTCTGTGAAGACCCTCTGTGGAGGAGGAAGGCATGCTGTTGTAAATTTCCTGTTTTTTTAAGCTTAGTTGAAAGCTTTTTATTAACAAAAGCTGCCCTTGTAGACTGGAGTGGGCTCCTTATTACTTTCTTGGCATTGCAAATCGAATGTCAATCCTACAGCCCTTTTTTGAGGAATGTGTTTAGTATAGGGAACAGAACTGAGAATTGATGAAGGGCCTACAGGCAAAAGAATGTTTAAAAAGGAGATATACAGTTATCTGTTTGTCGTATATGGGGGAGCAGAAACAGAGATCTTATAGTTATCAGAGCAGCAATAAAACCCAAATATTCAGATTCTGACCTCCTAGGTTAGTTACCTTCTAGGACAGTAGTTAATTTTTACCTCTTCTATAGCTTTTGCTAGTTGGGCTGCAGTTAAGTTCTTTCTTTTCTTTACTATCTCACTTCTGAAGCAAAACCTAGTGTACTAACAGAAACCTCAGCAGTAAATATTTTGCAGTTTTTAAGAGAATATCATCTCAGCTATGTACTGTATATGGAGGATGATCAGCAAGCACAAGAACAGAAATAAATGCTGCTAAAAGCAGCTTTCCCACTACAATCTGGGTTGTTTGAACAGAAAGGAGAGGGACATGCCAGAATCTACAGGAATCAAGCTCTACTTTTTAAATCCAAAGTCAAAAAAGTGTACATTCTTTCCTCTTTTTCTTGGCAGATTTGAATAGCCAAGCTATCTTTAAGGGGCAAGAAGGGCGAGAGCACTAAAGTTGTCAGGATCCATGAAACTCAATGCCACAAAATGATTCTAATGGGGTAGATAACACAAGTCCTGGTGTACACATGGATCTCAGCTCATTAACAGCTACGGAGGGATGCGCAAGCTAAAGGGTGGTGACCTGCTTCAGTGGCATCATTATGATGATGGAATAGAAATTCAACAATAAAACCCATTCCTTTATAGTGAAGAGGAATAGAAATTCCACAAAAATTCCCTTTCTAGTGAAGAGTTGTCCAGTTCACAGATGTGTCTCTGCCCTGCACTGTGGTGCTGGGATTATTACTTGCTTTTGTCACCCTTATCTCGCCTGGATGGATGTAAAGTGTCAAGGGTGGCATTGAGAATAGAAAGTGGGAGGTAAGGACTAACCAGGATTTTCTTTTTGTGTAATATCAGAGAAAGTAAATGAAATTGGAAGAGGTTACTTTGTATTTCTCCTCTGTAGGTCATCCAATGCCCCTGCTCCCCAGAAGCCATGCTGGGCTTCTGCAGCGAGGTGTTAGCTGCGTAAGAGAGCTGCAGTGCTAGTAGCTAAAATCCCAAGAGGAGACAGGCTGCTTCGTACACCTGGGAAGCTTCAAATAAGCCCAGCTACCAGGAGAGGAAAGAAGGAAGAAGGGTGAAATGCACACATAATTTCTTCTTGTTCTTCCTGATTTCAAGAAAAGTCACTGCAAATAGGAAGGATGACCCGCTGACCTGCAGGTTCAGACAAGGGGTGCTCTGTACCTTGCTTCACTAATTACTGCCAAGAACTGAAGGTGTTGAATAAATCTCAGGCTAACACAAGGCTATTTAAGCAGAGCAGGGGGGTTGACAGGAGAACAGGTCTCAGGAGATCCATTGCTTCTTGTCCCTGCTCCCAGCGGAATCACTTACAAGCAGCTGTTTGTGGACAGCAGATGTCATTTGTCCAGGAGACTTCTGCTCTACAGAGGGTCTCAAAGGCCTCTTCCATTCAGAGTATCTGGTGGTTCCTCAAGATGAGGTGTCCATATCCACATGGAGACCACTCTAGTCAGAGAACTTCTCAGTGCAAGCTCCCCATGGCTGCAGAACAAAACCAAACAAACATGGAAAAACCTAATCGGCTGCACTTATTAATAAATGATGACTTACCTATTCATAAGCATGCTGTCTTGGGAAGGTTTAAAACAAAGCTCTGTGCTCTAGCTTTTTATTTCTCAAGCAATGCCATCTCCTACTGTCTGTGCTTCAACTCCATGTCTAGCTAGCAGCTGGCAAAACTGAAAGAACAGAAGAAGGAGAGAGGAAACAACTTCAGTTAAATCAAGTCTGAAATAAAGGTTTTTTTTCAATAAGGAAACAACAATTTTGTGCATTTACAGAACTGGACTCAGAGGTATAGGTTGAGCTCTGCCACTGCCCTCCTGTTCAACTGCAGGCATATTGCTGGTGGTTTCCCCATCTGCACTTTTCAGGTGTGGAGTGCTGTGGGAGATGGACAGGCTATTTCTTGGACTTTCCTTGTCCTGTCGGTCAGGCTGGTTTTATCACCACCCTGCACCACTTGGGGGCTGTGCCCATGAAATCCCATGCAAGGGGCAGCAGAAAATGGAGAAGGTCTACCAGTGCTAGCATCTGCCACCCCACAGTGGAGGGGTGAAGGTGCATATCTGGGTGTTCAGCCACTTCTCTTTCTCTTCTGCAACTCATGAGTGGCAACAGGCCAGGCATCCTGACCACCAGCCACCGCAGGTGGGTATGTAAGGGCTTGGACATGCAGCTCACACCATGCAACGACCGTGTACTGGGTTAACATGCCCTGCTGGGATAAGAACAACTGTTCAGGGATGATGGTTCATTGAGAGGAGGGTCCTCAAGGTGCAGCTCACAGCAGTGACGTTCCAGGTGGCCTGAGCACAACCTCTGGTGCTGCAACCACTGTGGACCCCCAGCCAGCAGCCTGGAGAGAGGACAGCAAGAGACTGTTTTCTGATGAGGCTGAGCACCCCAATTAAAACTGCAGATGGAGTAGGCTCTCCTGGAATTGCTGGGTGGTGCCACTGCCAAAAATTTTGAAGGCTGTATTGTGTGAGACACCATGTTTAAGGGAGTCCAGAAAGTGAGCACGGACAATGGGCTCGGGAATCTAGAAGTTTAGATGAACTTTTCAGTCCTGGACTATTTTAATATAGCATCTGAGGCCAGAGTGTGGTGAGGAAGATAAAAAACAGATTAATCAAACCTCAGAATTTCAACTTAGATGAAAATAATATAGTTCAAATATGCCCTAGGGAGGAATACCTGACAATAGTGAGGGTGCCAGAACAGTGTTAGTGCAGCACAATGCAACACGCTGGCATGTGGTAATTTTAAGAGCCAGAAGTATCGCCTCTTAAACAATCTGAAATGCAAATGTGAAGCCTGTTTTCCCTCCTTGCTCTGTGTTTTCTTGACAACCACTGCCAGGATCCAACCACTAACTTGTCACCACAAAAATATGTCGATGTATTTGCAATGGCTGAGGCGTTAATCCTGACCTTCATGTTTATGCATGTGCCTTCCTTACACAGTCTTCAGGCCAAAGTCTGGTTTCTTAGACTGATTCAATCCTACAAACAGCCAAGAGGATGGGAAGCCAAAGGTTTTGCTCTGAGGACAAGATGTCTGGCATCAGGCAGAAGGGTTCTGGTTGTGTGCAGGGCAATGGCAAAAGAAACCCCTGTTTGTCAAAAAAAAAAGAAAAAAAAGAAAAAAAAAGAAAAAGGTTTATTAAAAAACAAACACAGGTGATTTAAACTAGAACCTTTCCTAATTGAGTTCTGCTCCGTGGAAAAGACAAGAACCTGATTTCTACTATAAAGTGGGCTGTTTCAATAAATGCTCAGGCTATACATAGCTCAGAGCATTTTCAGGATCCTCTCCAGCATTGAGCAGGGACTACAGATTGTTTCCTACACTCTTTTCCAAAGAAATGAAAATAAAAATCTGTTTTGCATGGAAATGGGATGTAATTCACGCATTATTAAGATTAGCAGTTTTTGCTCTTTTAAAAATTGTGGTGAAAAGAGCAGCCTTTTAACTGACATTTGAAAAATAATAGGGACATTTTCCCTTTCTTCTTCTTTTCTAGCTATTGAGCAAAGTGTATTAAACCACTACTTTACTCTTGCTTGCCTACTCTTCTAGAATATTATTGCTCCTCCCTACACCCTCTAACCTCTCTTGTTTTCGTAGTGTCTTCAAAATTTGGAAATACTACCTTGACTTACTGCCCTAAAAGTAAATCAAAAGAAATGAAAACCTGTGAGGATTAACACAATTTCCAATTTTTTTATTAAGGTTCCTTACCAACAAGGCAAAACATTCTAGAAACAAAAGGCTTAACCAACATGGGGAGGGGGTCAGGGAGGGAAATGTAAAAATGGGCTGGGCAGTTGTTTTATTTTGTTTCATTTAGAGCTGCCCTTCACTAACCAAATGTCCACAGGGATTGTCCTCTGCAGACTCTGTCATGATGTCGTAAGTCACCTTATAGAGGTCCTTTCACCTGGGTGTGCTCTTGAACCACATGAGTGAGCAATTCCCCGTCCACTGCATCACAGCTTTCAAGCTATACAAAAAGAAAGACACCGTTGTGAAATTAGTAACTGTTACCATTGTATGACTTCCAGGCATTATTACTCTAAGTCACCAGCAGGAAACTTCTCCACTGCTCATGGGTCCTTTCTCATTCCTGTACAATCCTAAAGGTCTGGCAGGGTGGGCTGCTTCACATTTCCTTGATGATGTGCATTTCCTTGACGACCTAAACTGGAGAGGGATGCACAGCCCTGCAGCCTATTTCACCAGGGCCAGGAATGCCGCAGCACTCACTTGGGTGCACACTGCTCACCCCTCGCCGGCAGCAAGCACTGCGGATAAAGAGGAGAGAGGATAAACTTGGGGCAAACACACTGCCCCTCAGCTCAGCTGCAGTTACTGTTCTTCACAAACCGTTGTGAGGTTTCATATTCGAACTGAGAAGTGCACATGCACATTTGTATACAACTACCTTGAATGTGCTTAAATATGTGTTTAAATGCTTTGTTGAGTGGATGCCATGTTGAAGGAAAGAGTGGGTGGCTTAATGTGGTGCATTTCACACACCACTTTGACAGCTTCTGAGGTGGATACAGGTCATGGAGTGAGTAAGTTGCCCATTCCAGCTCCAGTTATTGCTGGGGCATACCCTTGCCTTTGCTGGATATAGCCTGTAGCAGAATTCCTCCCCTTGGCAAGGCTTAACAGCAAAACATGAGAAGGGTATTGAAGGGATTTAATTGCATAGCTTGGAAGTCTTAGTAGGAGTTGCCTATGTGTGTTCTCAGTGCACATGTGGGAGTATAGATGTCTGGATCCTGTGTGACGGGATATTTCAAAACCAGCTGTAGTAATATAAGCAGCAATACATAGACCTTTATGTGGTGACTGAAAACAACAACAACAAAAAAGAGAGGTTTTGAAGACAAACAGCAAGCTGAAAGGGACAAAATAAGCTAAAGGACAGATGCCATCCAACAAATTGCTTAAAGCTGGAAGACTGAAAGATTATTCCATTTTAAGCTGAAACTGTTGGATTTCCCCTAGCTCTGTACCCACGCTAACACCCACTTACAGATACTACCTCCCCTGGGATACAGCAATTAAACTTTGCCTTTCGGACACAGAGACTACTGGAATTATATAATGTTCTGTGAATATTCTACACAACAAAGGATCTCTTTCATGGAGGCAAAGCTAAGCAAGAAGTCACTTTGACATATTGTCACGAGACAAGGAGGCTGGGCACCAGTAAGGGAAATTGGACCAAGAGGTGGAAAAACTTGAGAAAGCAGATGCCTTGGAAAGCACCCTGCAGCAAGTAACAAATCCTGGAGCTGGAAAAGGAGGTGGAGAATGGCTGGGAGATGAGACAGGGGTGCCAGCAGAGAGGTGAACTGCCAGGCTGGGTGGCACATGAAAGAGCAGGGAAATGGGAAGCAGGGTGACCTCCAGTCCACTTTCCCCCCAGATGATAGAGTTTTCCTGTCTTGTCAGCATGGGGTTATTAAACCAAGATTTCATGCTGCAAAATGCACTTCTGCTCCTTGTGGCAGGATGGCAGCAAGATGCCAGGCTCAGCCCCGGCCCAGCGCGGTGGCTGTCCTGGCTTGGGGATGTTCCTCTGATGGTGTACCCTCATACTTACTCCACGGAACCAGGATGGTGGAGACAGTGTGCTTCTTTGCTGTTTATGAGAAAACAAAGCAGATGAGAGATCATATAGGAAAAAAGAAAGAAAGAAAGAAAGAAAGAAAGAAAGAAAGAAAAGAGAGGAGGTTGCATGCCAAACCAAAGCCACAGCTGAAATCAAGGATACCCTCATGACACTGGCGCAGGCCTCCCCTCCCTTCCCCAGCCTCCTCCTTCCCCGTTTATTACACATCTGGGGTCTTCAGTCAGACTGTTTTTGATGTACAGCGTTGTCACATTGAAGTGCCTGATGCCAATACAGTGCTTCAATGCGCAACGCATGTGCAGGGTGCATGGACACCTTCCCCACCACACACACGCTCTTCCCCGCTGCCCTGCAGCAGCACCCGCCTTTCTTAGCACATTGTGCTACACCGTGTTCCCCAGCAGCTGTGCTGTCCCTTGTCCTCCCTCCACCAGCCATCCCTGTCTTTTCCCATGGCCAAACCTGCGTTCTCTCAGGGCTGCAGCCACTGTCTGCCGCAGCTCCCCCTGGCCACGCCGAGTGCCACCGTCCTTGCCGCCCCACTGGCTTAAGGACATGCTGTGGCACAGCTGCCTGCCACCGCTGCCGCCGCTGCAGCCATGCAGGTTTGGATTACTGTGCACGCTATTGATGTCGAGCTCCTGTCGTGACCCAGCGCCCCATAGGAGGAGCAAATGAGCTGAGACGTCAACGGGAAAAATTATAGCCATGCGAGCTATCCCTGCGCTCAGCTGCTGGGCGAGTGCATACATGGCTTGTGTGACAGCAGCAGCACACAGAAGCAGCAATGAAATGCAGTTAGCAATACAGCTGGGAGACAGGCAGCGAGGCAGGCACCGGTCCAGTGACTAAAATGATCCTACCGTGAGCCAGCCTGCAGTGCCTCCAAAAGTGGCTGACTACTACACAGAAGCTGGGCTTCCTTTGCAATTTCTCCAGTTCCCCCCGGGTGACTGCAGCGTGTGCCCTGTTTGGGTTTTGCTTGCCTTTTTTCCACCACCTCCCCCCCNNNAGAGTTGCACAAGGAAAGGCTCCAAGCCATAGCAGTAAGTCAGTTTTCATTTTATTTGCCCTTTTGTCTGTATCCATGGGTTGCTGAGGGAAGGGGGGATTCCATCAGGGTGGCTGGGAAGTGCCCGGAGAGCCTGGCTTTCATGAAGTTGTGCGTGGAGTTTCCCCCTGTTTGGGAAACGAGTGGTTAAAGTCTGCTTTGCAGGATTTGGCGGAGAAAGAGGGCTCTGAGGAAGAGCGTTGAGCTGACACGTGCAGAAAGAAAAATGTGAATGCACAGTGGCATGCTTAAAAGATTGATGATGGAGAAGAAAAGAAGGAATAAGTGGGGAGGAGGGGAGATTGCAGGAAAAAATCAGTACTCTGCTGAAATGATGTTTTCTCACGGTGGGAGCTTTACCTTAGCTGATTAAGAAGTTAAACAAAATGATCTGCTGCAGGGTGGCTTTTACTGCAGAAAGTAATTGTGATGTTACAAATTTTTTAGACAACCAAATACAAACACTACATTATCAAAACTGTGTAATTATTTGATCTCCTAGTTAAACTGTCACCTCGGTTGCATAGCTGAGCACACACTTTCAGACAAATTCCCTGCCGAGCTCCACCCTGCCAGGGGTAAAGTTTAGGCAGGCTTTTATTCCATTTTAATGAAAACTTCTGTTTTCATGGTTAGGACCATAATTTGGAGTGAAGTATGGGCTCAGCTGGTGCAGACCTCAGATGAACGTGGGCAGTGACACCTGGTGAGGACTGGGCCTGGGTGTTGAAAAACCCCCATAGCCCCAGCAGGCAGAAACTGCCAGCTCATCTTCTAGCAGGGCACAGGCGCCGTGTCAAAAGGCCTGTGTTCCCATGGGCACTGCCAGCCTGCCAGCCCCACACAGCCCGCCCTTGTTCCAGTGACACCCGGTGCTGCTTCTTCTCCATGGCTGGGCTGGGATGCTGATGCAGCTGTGCCGGACCCGGTCGGGTGGCACAGTCTGTGCCGGGGACCGCACACCTGGAGGTCTGCAGGGAAATGACAGAAGACAGCAGAGCATGCATGGGTTTTATGTTCCTTTCCCTGGTTCCCCCAGTGATCAACAGATGCTATGTTTTACTGTAGCCGGCAGAGATCACAGATTTCCTTTGTAGTAAGAGAGGAATGGCTGCTGCTGCTGTTCCAAGCTGTTTTCTTTAAGTCCGCTAATAGGTCTATGGAGATTTAAAATAACCCAATGTAAAACAAATAGATTGCGGGTTCTGTCTCTCTAAAATATTTCCTAAAAAAAAAGAACAATGGTATCATTTGATGGGGGGGGAGGGGAATATTGTAATAATTTAATT
Organism: Thinocorus orbignyianus; assembly: GCA_013400375.1. Classification (NCBI taxonomy): domain Eukaryota; kingdom Metazoa; phylum Chordata; class Aves; order Ciconiiformes; family Thinocoridae; genus Thinocorus; species Thinocorus orbignyianus. The sequence continues at coordinate 46,499 of VXBW01003341.1, forward strand.
TTCAGGCAGTGGAAAGTAGATGCATATTTTTAAGCTGGTTCAGTTTTATTGTCAGTACAGGCAGTGCTAAATCTCCAAATGGAGGCACCAGGAACATTCCCCCTGCAGACACCCTCACCACTGCCTCAGGTTTGGGATTCCTGTATGGCAGAACCATTCTGCAGAGCTGCTCCATTGCTGCTGTGCATAGCTCTGAAAAACTTCCATATCCACATTAATAAAATAATAAAAAAAAAAATTTAAAAAATTACGTTATTGCAGCTTGACTGCTATATAACAGAAAACAAAGTGGTACCCTTTTCTGCTCCACATGGTATGCTTAAACCTTTTAGCAAAGTAGATCAAATGCTCTGCTTCTTACTGCTTTGCATGTCACACCAATGAGGCCGTTATGTGTGTAAAATTATCACCTGGTGTATTGTAGCTTTTTATAGTAGGTTTATGCTGGCATGAAAGAAGGCCTTGAGAATCTGGATCTCCGTTTTCTGTATATATTTCCTTTTTGGTTTCTATTTCAGGCAACAAATAAAACATAGGATAGCAATGTATGCTGTGAATTAGATTGAAATAATTTTACTTCAGTTTCAAAAATATTTAGCCTTATTTTAGACTTGAATGTGGTTCCGTGGACTGACTTGTTTGCTTCCCCACTCTGCAGAGCAACAGGTTTTCCATGTAAGCTTGGTTGGTAACTTTTCTCCTGTGCTTGGGCTGCTTCAAATGTTTGTCAGAATGCAGAGGGGTTTGTTTGTAGTATAAGCTTTGCTTCACGAGGATGAGTGACATGACACAAGTTACGCATTTCTCTTCTGCCACCGGCTGGCTAAAAGAAGGTCAGTCCTCCAAAGCTGCATGGCCTTTCTTAGAAAAAGGAAAAGTTGGCATTTGAGTTCAGCTTGGTGGTGTTTCCTCTAGTTTGAGAAGCTGCAGTGTCTCACCCAGAGAAGCAGAAGATTACACCAGCTCTCTTCAGTCAAGCTAACTGAATGCTAGGCATGTAGAAAGAAATCCATTTAGCACTGAGACTTCTACACACTGTTGCCTGTGAGTTTACTCTTGCCTCCATAATCACCGTGGACGATGAGCTTGCCAGGAAGACAGGCAGAGTAAGTTGTAACTTCGCATCGCTAAGTATTTAAGAAAAACAAAATCCAAACATGGAAATACGAATATTTGAACCAGAACGCTGATGCCTTTTGAAGAGTTTGATTTTGTATTTTGTTACTCTGACTAATCACAGCTTTAATACATGCCTGTCTGGCACAGAGGCAAGTGTCATGACAAGCGGGAAAAAGGGGTCTGACTGTTTGGATATTAATCTAAACCTTGCTGAACATGAGTTAGCTACTTTTTTTTTAAAAAAAGCAGCAAGTACTTACCCTCTCTGTGCATTCATTTTCCATCTGTAAGCTGTGAATAATGGACTTCGCCCTTGTCTTGGAGAGCTGTTAGGGATGTATGCAAGGTTGAGGAGAACTTGGATGCAAGATTGAGGAGAACTTGTATTAGCAGGGCAAGAAACAGCTAAGTAATTCTTTAAACAATAGAATGTGTGATTGTAAAAAAGCAAATAATAAAGAAGTTTTAAATGTATGTGTTTTTTAATACCATTGTACATGCTTAAGCTGCGATTTTTACATCTTTCTGTTTCTGAAGTTTGTGAAATTCACAAACCAAGAGACTGCAGAGTCTGTAAAAATCAGAGGACTCTGGTGGTCCAGTTTGAGAAGTGGAAATACGTGACACAACTACTAAAAAGTGAAAAGTGGAACCCTGTCCTCTCTGCTTGGGAGGAAAGCATAAACTCTGTATCCTGGGGACGTCCTATGAAGTCAAGAAGCTGTGGGTTTTTTATCCTTCCTTGAGCAGAGGTCACAGCACATCTCACCACTTGGGTATCACGTGTGCTGTGGTAAATCTTTCTGTTATGCCACACCACTCTTAATGTCTGTTTGAGCCTTGCCCTAAATCACCACAGCACTGATCTGCTGCTCTATCACCAGCAGAGCCAAGCAGTGCCCACTCTAAACAACACAGGAAGATGCCTTGCAGGACACAAGCAAAAGGTTTAAAGAGGAGATTGGAAGCTACCCTCTGTCTGAGCTTTTTCCTGTAGCACACTTCAGTGCTTGCACCTGCTCTTTTCCTGAAGGGAGGTGGCGGGGTTAAAATTTTGGGTGAAAATGGAAGCATTTTTTTGGCTTTAAAAAGTATGCCTGTTGTGAGTTGCTCTGGAGTTTGTAATGTGAGTAGTCCCAGAGGAAGTACATTCAGTGGCCAGGGGACAGGTGAGATGAGTTAGTTGATCACTTTTTGGATAAATAGTGTGTGGTTCCACAATTTATCGTATGTCTCTCTGGCTGCAGCTATCACCACCAGATAGTAATCTAAACATAGACAAGCATTTTCAACATGTACATACTTTCCATCGCTTCACTAGCAGTCATAAATCTGGGAAATGGGGACATTTGGTATGTATTGGTGTCTCTGGGGTACAAATGCACATATGATATAGTGCCTTATGAATTAAAGGCAATCATTGAGGGACAGCACTGAGGAGAAATCATCCACTACAGCAACAATCAGTGCAGGAGCTGGAGCAGGTCTTCAGGTTAAGGACATGTCCAGCATATAGATGCCAGTGGGAAGCTACGAAAATGCACTGACTTCTTAGGAAGTAAAAACAATCATAATGATGGTTACCACTTACCAGTGCCCAGCTCTGAGAACCAGTAACTCAGTGAAGCATTAAAGAAAACTAATTATTGACATTCAAGTAGCCATGTCAAAGATTGATCCTGTTAAACAAGCCTGTTCTTGCTTTTTCTATGAGATTATGGGTTTGTTCGTCTGGATCTACCATTTCTTAAAAGTCATCAGCTGTTTGACTTCATATGTCAGGACACTGTTGTTTAAAACTATGGCTCTCCTGCATCCATGAAGTCTGCCTTAGATGGATTAAGGACTGGGTCTCAAAAAGTTGCTGTCAGTGAGGGAGACTGCTGAACAGAGCTTGGTTCCTTGAGAGTAGGGCCAGGGGAGAGCTTATAGGAAGCAGCTTTTCAAGGCCTGAAGATGTTCTTTGTTGGAACTTTGATGTAAATGAAAAATCAAAATTGATAATGTGCAGGTAGCATAAAGAGGGGTGGAGGAGTAAATACAACAACAAAAAGCAGGCCTGCTGAGCAGGTTGGATTATTTGGTGAAATGGGGTCCTCCATTTAAAGAAGTCCTTCACACCTGGATACAGCTGCTGTTAAGAAAGGCCAGTGCAGGACTGTGCATCCAAATCTAAGGGCATACAGGCCAGCGTGGCAGATGAGGGCTCTGCAGTCTGAGCAGTGCTGCCCTTTGCCAGGTGCTAGAACTAGTGTGGGAGGAAATTCAAAAGGGATGTGGATGTGATCCTTGTCCTGCCAAGCAGATTAGTTTCATACCAGTTAAACACATACCAGGTGAGGTTTTAGAGTGCTCCCAAAAGGAAGGCGAGTACATGTGCGTTTACATATAGCATTGCACTAATTTTTCAACAGGACTTCGAGAACAGTAATACAATTATCTTTTGGAAAGTTAGTAGCAGTAGAGTGTCAGTATCACAACTGCTGATGACCTAGGCATTCTGCAGGTCTGGGCTGGACACTCATCAACTGCAGTGACCATCATGTGGTGTCCGTAAATTTCAGAATATTTATTGACAGAAAAGCCAGGATCTCTTTTTACTTTTTTTCCCATTCATCTATTGTCTCTTATTCCATAAAATTAAAATTCATGACTAGTAGATCTCATGCCCAAATTCATTTTACTGTAACACCTCCACAATATTTTGTGAGTCCTTTCAGAGAACATTATTCATGAAAATTAGAATCTCTGGTGTTGTGGATCACTCAGAAAGATATGGTAAATTCATTTAATCAACAGTTTACTATTGTTGTGATGACTTAATACATTAGTTTCCTATGCCTTTCTTTAGGAAGTAATGTTTTTATCCTTAAAGTTAAGCACATGATCAAATCTGTCTGTATTCAGTTGTTTTCAGACCTCAAACTTGCAGGGAAAAAGGGCAGCAAGATATGGAAAGAGTTAGTAGGCTGGGACTTTGCTGCCTGAAAAATAGATGGGTGAGAAGAACCTGGAGAAGTCTAATAGGTCATGAGTGTAACAGAGAGAGACGATAAGGAAATACCACTCATACCTTTTTGGACAAGATTTAGTGGGTGTCTAAGGAGGGTAACAGTTGTGGACAAAACAAACTGAAATAGATGGTCTTCCTAAAATAAGTTGTTAAACTGTAGAGCCCCTCTCTCCAGGATGCAGTGAATGCTCAGAGTGTACCTTGGCTTGAGGAGAACCCAAGCATGCTCATGCAAGTGGAATCTGTGAAGAACTTTCTCATTAAATAGAAGTAATGTTTGAGTTGCAAATTAATAGAGGCTGGCGGAGAAGTTTATACATGTGTTTGCAATGCTCCTGAGGTCTTCTGCTTTAGGCACTGTGCTAGACTGGAGCATGGGCTAGATGATCCGGCTCAGTGAAACCCATTCTGTGTACTCAAACACATTCCTGGAGTTGTCATGTCTTTAAGTGCTTTCACGAGTTCCTGCACTAGAGAAAGCCCCCCCTTGCAATTCATCATGAAGTTTGTTTGAATATTGCTACAACATAGTTTAATCCATTTTTTCCAGTCTCATTTTTCCCTCATCATCCCATTTGCAATTGTATTTACAGATTTGATTAATCACAACCATTCCTCCGCCATCTTGTCCCTCAGCAGTCCTAACATCCAAGGACCTGGAATAAAAAGTCCTCCTGTAGCTGTAGCTGTCTTCCTTTTATATTCTGAGCTGAAGAAACTTGAGGACTGGTCAGACTAACAGATTACCAGAGCACTCTGTCATAAAGAAAACCTGGTGGGATTAGGAAGAGTCTGTATCCTGCTGCAAATATTTCCAGGAATGGGTTTAGTATGTGTAAACTAGGGGTTATTGTAAAGTAAATCTAAATGAGATCTATATTATGAGCATGGTACGGACCTGTGATGTTCCTTGTGAACCCCAGTGGAAATCAGTCGTGGGAGCGGAAGCGTTGTGTTTACATTTGCTGTAAGGGATGAAGAGAGGTTTCTCACATGCAAATCTGCAGCCCTACCCTGGACTGCAGCAATATCATGAGTCAGCTTTGAGGCAGACCTTGCAGAGAGAAACCCGTATGAGCGCAGTTGTGTCTTGTCTCAACTCCTAGAGAATATAAACCACTGGGAGCTCAAGCACAGTATAAGAAATGTTATGGCCTTTGCCCATTCTAAGCCAAAAGTGAAAGAAAAATGCAAGTAATGTCTGAAAACTAAAATTACCATCTTGGGTTTTATCTGTAATTTTGCTTTAGGAATGTTTCCTTGACAGCTAGAGAAACAGAAATATGATGAAAAAATATTGCTGTCAAGGTATCAGTGAAAACTAAGAACAAATAGAAACCAGAAACCGACTTGCTCTCGAGAAATTTCTAGACAGTCTCCAGACTTATCCAAACTCAACTGTTTAAATTTAGAATTGTTTCCACGGCACATTCCTAGCCCTTAACACATCACCGACATCTCATGAGCAGAGACAAGGAGCTAAGATACTGGATTTCATTTTGTGCCTTTCAAATTATAGTTTGCAAAAGAAGTTGAAAACAGGTGAAAAGATTTTGTGAATTTCTTCTTGGTGTTGTCAAGTCTCTGGTAAAGTAAAACAGTTGTGAAAGTTTTACATTTCTGGCAACTTATCAAACAGCTCTTGCCTGGTGTGTAACTTTAAGGCCAGATGGCACGTGCTGTGGTAGCAGTGAGGTAGATGTTCATGTGAAGTCAGAGGTGAGACTTTGGGATTTACATGCTGTGACAAAAGTGGTGGATAGACGGGTAGCTAGGATGAGGGTGGGATGGGACTGGAAGTGGGGGCATGGTGATGCTAAGTCTCTCCATGAGCACTCTAGCTCTTCTAGGTATCACTCCTTCTATCTAACTCCTTACCCACTTTACAAATGCTGTTTTGTGCTTGTACAGAATGAAATCTACTCCTTCATCAGCTGAATACTTGCAAACTACAGTCATCACCAAGATGGTTGGTCTGCAGTATGTATTTGGGAAAGCAGCAGTCTGTGCATACGTAGTAAATTATGAAGACTCACATAATGTTTAGCTTCTGAACCTCTTTGTGAGAGGGTCCCAAGAAATTCTGCCAAGATTTCAGTGTATTTGTTTATTGGCAGGGGAAACGAAGCTTTGGCAAAGGATTTCTTTGCCTGTTTCACCGGGAAAACCAGCAGAACCATGAATTCAATCCCATTCTTCCTTATATAGGTAAGATGGGGTTGAAATAATGATTGCAAACCTTGCTGTCTGTCAAATGGCACATGAGTATGTCCTGAGCCTACATGTGCTGAGGCACTGGTCAGACTAAGGATGCCTTTCAAAAGCTGGACTCCAGAGCACAGGGATGCTACACCTGCCTCTGGTCCTAATTTCTGTTGCAAACTCTGATCTGTGGAAGCCAGGTGTCTGGCAAGGGTTAACATCACCCAACAAGTCCAGTGGCAGTGAAATGAGTATGGCTTTTTGGCAATTGCACGCCAGACCTGTGTTGCTCTTGACACACAGATGCTTTTTGTTACTTAGCTGACTTGCAGCAAGGATAGGCGTTGGAGGCATGTAAAACTTTCTTCCTCTTCGCCAGTAAAAACAAATGCTCTCTGTACACACACACACACACACAAAACCCCCCAAAAATGCCAACAACCGATGCAGTTTGGGGAGCTCTTTTTGGAAGGAGACAGACCTGCTCTCATCTGTGAGCTGCAGCCCTTTCCAGACGGCGTGTAGCTCAGGTTGTTGATTTAGGCAGTGCTCTGATTATTTTAATTTGAGGTGTCAGCATCGTTTGTAAGGATCCACAGACAACAATTAGCAGGGTGGGGCTCAGCCTCTCTGCAATGCCTAATAATAGCAGTGGCTGACAATCAGCTCAAGGCTTGGACAAGCAGAGGTGTGATCAGATTTTAAAAAATACATACCTTGAAAGAAAGCCCTCAGTTTACCAGCAGAGAGCTAAATAAAAGGTGCTTTCCAGTCTTTTGGGAACAAGTCATTGTCAGCTCCTCTGCTTCAGCCATGTTCTTTTACCATGCAGGGTTAGAAGCAGCACTGCGGTAGAAAGGAGTAACCTGGGCAGGTAATGGCTAAGGAGCCCTTATTAAGCGGCTGAAAATTGCAGACACAAATTAGCAGCCAGATTGCCATGTAATTTATTGCTCGAGGAGGAAGAGTTTGAGTCGCCCGTAATTCTTGCTGCAGAGAGTAACACAGCTGCAGTCTCTTTATGGCAGCAGCAGGAGCAAGTGCAGAGCTGAGATTACTCCGGAGCGGGCAGCGGTGCTAAATGCAGGCGTCTGGCTATTAACCAGCTGAGTGCCGCGTGCTGCAGTGCCCGCATCAGGCTGGAGGGTCTTTCCCAGTGGGCTTGGAGCACGCACAGATACAGACTCGGACAAACAGGCTTGTTAGCATCTCCTGGAACAAGTCTGCCCTTGCACCGTGCATCAGGTCCTTGGAAAAACTCCCGCTGACATCCATGCGTTTTTAAAGGGTCCCCAGTCATCCAACTGTTTCCCGTTTGGAGCATAAAGCAAGCATTTGGCATCCAAGGTGTCACTAAATTTACAGTAACTGCAGCAGAGAGGACTGGTTTGTCTCATACATTGGCTTTGGTACAAAATAACTATCTTGGATGTGTTGGCGAGTTCTGGCAGCTCTGTGCAGATAGTACAGCGTTTGGGAATTAATCCCTTATCTATTTTGAATTCTACCTACATGGACATAAAAAGCAAGACACGATTGTTAATCATGTATTTGTTCTTAACAAATATAAGCATATGCAAGCACTTGCTGCACTTTAGAGGAGACTCCAGCAGAAGCCTGATTCATTTTTCAGCATTTTAAGCTGCATCTGTAAGACCACTCCTTGTTGTAGGGATAAATGCTGAATAAGGAATGTACATAAACTCATCCTAGCATCGTGGTAAACTAGGACATGGAAGTAACTTCTAGCCAGATAGGAAACAAAAATCTCCAGTTTTTAAAAAGTTAAATAAAGAGCAGTCTAAACACAGTAGCTTTAAAAAGCCATGTACCTGTATCAGTAAGATACTAAAAAATAATCAGATAAATTTGCACTTGTGATTGCTGAAGTTTCAAAAAGTACAAAATTTAGACTGAAATCTATGCAGGATATCTGAAACCCATCTGCAAAATAGAGACCATTTTGTAATTTTCATGCTTTACATTACCAGAATCTAACTGGTTTACAAGTGGTTTTGAACTTATCATGTGCAGCATTGCATATGGTGCTAAGCAAAGGTTTTGATGAGACTCATGTTACACTCAGCAGTGCAGACCTCTTCTCTTGTGAATTTCTCAGCAATTCACAGGAGTGAATGTCCCACAGAGGAGTTGTTCCAAAATCAATATTTTCCAATATAGATAACTCTTTACATTAACGATTATATTTTTTCCCAGGCTTTTAAAGCAGTATAATAATTCAGAATTTAGGAGGCAAAATGTCTTTTAAAGATAATTCCACTGGGGATGGACAACTGTGGAACTGAAGAGTGGTGGTAGGAGTTGCCATTACAAGTCTGCCACAAATCTTGGTGTGCTGAGAATTCCCCTTTGCATTTGGCCCCTGTCTTTCGGGAGGATGCTGCACCATCATTCTTTGCCGAAGAACTCACAGCCCATAAAAAACAGCCATAAGGAAACAAGACTAACGTTTTGGTGGTCTAAGTACGTTCAGCTCCAGCTTCTATTTTGTGTTGGTTTGTGACACTGTAGGGCAAACCACCATCCTGGCTTAGACACATAAGAGAACAATACTAATCTTCTGTCTCTGTTACTTTGAAAACACATGTTCCTTAATGAAATAAATCCCATTTACATTGATGTGGATAATACTGACCATGTGATTGTGGGAAGTGATAGGTGGCTGGTTGCAAGGTGGAAAGGTCAAAAAGTATCATGTGGTCCTAGTTACATATTTAAACTATCTGTATGGGTTGGAGAGTGGTTTAACTAAACTCCATCCATACACCACTGAAGGCAGAAGTGTTATTAGGCTATGTGCTTCTCCAGTGACACTGGAGCTCACTAACCACAAAACCACACCTGCAGGGTTTGTTGCATGCTTCATCCTTTTGGCTGCAAGCAGCACACTGAGCTGGAGGAGTTTTCCATGGGAAGAAGGTAGACATTGGCTATGTTTTGTCAGTCACATCTCTGTCTAGGTGAAGCTAACAATTGCAAAAGTGGCTGGAGAACTAAAGAAAGAATACACATACTAGCCATCAGCTGTCACAGTGGAAACCTGTACCAAAGAGTGTCCATCCTGGGCCTGGTCTTGTTCTAGTTCTAGACAGCATTTTGTGAAGGTGGATCGAATAATGCAGCACGGTCACTGCATCTGTAACGTAGGCTTTGCTGGAAGGGACCGTGCTCACATGTGAAAAAGAGAGTTTAAAATGGTCCTGGCAGATTACTAGCCTTTTTCACATGATGTCTTCAAAACAAATGAAGGACTCTTAACACCCAGTACTTATCCATTGCTGAATAGCAGCTCTGAAGAAAAGATGATAGTGACCCAGTGAACATTAATCACCAGTGTCATCCATCATGGAAAAGGTAAATGGGTTGTTACATATGGACAGGAATTCTGTCTATAAGGCACATGAAATGGTGCTTTGATCAGACCCACGCTGGTTGGTAGTCTCCAAGCAAGACATGGGCCGAATGGAAAAGAGTCCAGGAAAGTCAGGAGTGATCAGAAGTGGAAGAAAATAGCTCCTGAGGGAAGAAAGAATAAGCCAGAGTTGTCCGGCGTAGTGAAGAAAATATTAAGGTTTAGCTGATCTTGTTTAAGGGTAGGAAAAACTTTCCATATTCCTCCTAGGGTGGTTCACCAGTATTTTTCCTTGTTCTCAGATGTTGCTCAATCACCCAGTGATAAGTAGTTTATACATAAATGGGTTTTCTGCAGCCAGTCAGTTTTCTTGTGATGCCAAACACAATCCTCCCCTGAGATTTGGCAAGTGACATTCAGATGCTTGGAGATCCAGAAGAACAACTGCAGCAAAAGAAGCCTGAAGCAGGGTTGGTTTACTTTACATTTTGGGTAGGCTAAGTGCATGGGTAGTCAGGCACTGGAGTTCCAGTATGTTGGGTAATATGATCATGTCTGAGTGTATGAAATAACCTCTTTTGTTGGATTTAAATCACCAGTCCCTATAGTTTTCTCCTGCAGTAGGACTCTGTCTCGCTCCCCATAAAGTTAAAAGAAGTTTTGCTGCCAGTTTCAGTGGTGAGCAGGAAAAGACACCTACTATCCCCAGATGTGTTCACACAATTTCCAACCCTTTAACATCACAAAAAGTACCAGATGTGTGATAGATTACACTTCTAAAGCAGACTTCCCAGGACAACCAGTTTTAAGGCCGAAGGTAAATAGAAGAAGTGGAATTCACAATTCCTCTGAACTTGAGAGGCGCATGATTTGCCACTCAACACTTACTCTTATATGGCTAAACTCACCTATCTAAAGTTTCATGTAAAAGAATGACTTGGTTTTAAACTCTACCTGTTTTCATTCACCCAGCGGAGAGAGCCAATTTTGAGAATCTGTGTGTCTTAACAGCCACTGCTCTTGATTTTTTCTCCTCTGTGTTACCAGGTGTCCTGATATTTAATAATCTTTGCTGAAATGAGCTTTCCATGATTTACCCATTCTTTATAAAGAGGGGCTTTTCCAGTTGAATCTTACTTCTAACAAAAGGTTTTTCTTTTGCTATAAATGTTACCTACAGAAAAGAAAAAAAATAGTTAAGAGTCTTATTTTCTCAGAGAGTTGAAGGAAAGGAAGGGGACGGGGGAAGGGAGGTATTTTCAGTTCCAGAGAAACCATGGTGTTGGCTTCTTTGTTGGCCCTGGAAGATGTGAAACTGTGAAGTCTTAGCAAGCTGAAATTTCTCTAATGCTCTATCCTAAAATCAAACTCTTCAGATAGCATAAAATAGGGCAATCCTGTCACTGAATTTCATTTAAATTCTTTGTGTCAGCCTAACTTGTTTCTAAGTTGGCTTTGCAAGTCAATGCAAAACTCTGTACTGAAACTTTAGAGTAGATCCTTAGGATGTAGTTAGGGGCTGGAAAACAAACTGTGCATAATCTGTAAGGCAAATGAATTGTCACAGTCCTCTAGAAAGCTCAACTTCAGGTAAGTATTTTCGTTGTGGCTGCATTTTGACCTGTGTATGCAGAAAACCTTTCTGCATGCATTAAGGTAGGGCAATGGGTTCCCAGAATGTAGCTCAGATTTGTCTTTCTCTGCTTCTATGTTTTGAGATAGTTCACATCAATTTAAGGAACTGATCAGGGAACTTTCACTGCTGATGTGCTGTTAGCATTGCACTCCATTTCAAGCAGTTTCTCCTTTTTTAGCAGAATTTTTTAACTTAATCAAACCCCATTTAAACCATGAACAATGAACAATTGGATTGCTTGTGGATATATTGCTGAAGCATTGTTCGTTTCCATGTGCGATCCAGACTTGGAGATATCGGGTACTTGGTTAAGCAGGAAGGTGGCAAAGCTGGCAACAACCTTTTACTGTGTTGTAGTAGAAGTTATCTCCTGAATTTCAAACTGTTACGATTGTCATGTTGGCCTATGATTTAACAACTTAACTTCCTCTCTTTTGACCGATTTTGTTCCCGTAAAAAAAAAAAAAATTCAACAAAAACCTGCCTTGGCTAGTTGAGAGATGTCAGCAATGGTTTTGGTTTGTCCAAGAGTTGGGATGTTTTTACTGTGAAGTGCATCACTTCCTGAAAAGTGACTGAGTAAATGGCATTCAGCAATTCCAGTTGTATTGTCTTTCAAAGGTTACCATAGCTTATTCCGTCTACAAAATGTTGGAAATATTTTCCTTGGCTAAAAGTCACCAAAAGAATAATTATGATCCTTTAGGGCATGTCTACATTGTACATGAAAGTAGCTACATCTGTACAAAGATGCACCTCTGGCTTTTGGGTCTGCTAGGTATCCAAAACAAGTCCACATTGTGGCAAATCAAATGTTTATTGAAATAGGTGTACAAGAGGTATCAAAGGTAATGGAAGCAAGCTGGTAACATGCTCCAAGTTCAGTGCAGAGCAGCTAGGATGAGCACAGCTGCCGTTGCAGACCGCTGCGGTGTATGGCATCGATTAACTCCCCATATGACTCAAAAATACATGCCAAAGAGCTTTACTCAGTAAACTCAGCATGAAGTCTAAACTTCTGTTTCAGAAAGGAGGCAATGCAGTTGTTTATTATTCTCCTTAGTGCCCTTATTCGGATTTTATTTTCCCCAAAACCACCATTACAAGCTTTTTTTTTTTAATTTTCTGTTGCTCTGAGGAGGACTAGCTTCTTCTCCACTTTTTTCCTGACATATGAATAAAAGTAGAATTGTTAAAAGTATCCACTAACTCTGAACACTCAGCCTGAAACATTTTCAAATCCTGCACTTTTCGGAAAATATGTTGTGTGTGATGCTTCATATATCCAGAGTATCTCTTGTATTGATGTGAAAGACATTGTGAAACTTCTGTGCATCTGACTTTTTCATCTGCTAGACAACCAAGCAAATCTCCAAATCAAGTGTTTATTGACATACTTTAGCCTGAAGAGATTTGGAGAATTTTATAGGGGAAAATAGTTTTTCCTGAGGCAGCTGACCAGCTTCACAAGTGGCAAATTGAACAACAGCACACAGTTTGTGATAGGAGAAAATTGAACCTACTTACCCTTTTAACATTGATTGCATCATTGGTCTCTGTGCTTTTAAAATTCAATCAATCAATATTAATTTGTTTGGGTTTTTTCCCCATGAAACATGGATAAAAGGAAAAAGGAGAGAAACTGAATCTATTCAGTAGTAAGGAATACAGGACATGCCATTGGAGACCACAGCATTTGTCACACACACACACACACACACAA
>VXBW01003341.1:59582-75201 GCA_013400375.1 Thinocorus orbignyianus
AAAAAAAAAAAACCCAACCTCTCTGTAATAGAATTAGTTTTGGTTTTGTCACTGAATCATACTGTAGGATTGTTCATGCCACTTAAACTTGTATCCTTATCCTTCCCTACAAAATGTGGATTATGATACTTACTGTTGAACGATGTGAAAGTCATCTGGAACAAATCTAAAAGGTGCTTTGAAGATGGGACTTGAAGCACAGAAGTGCTTCCCAGGGCTTTATGTCTCTCTCCAGCAGTTGGTGAAACTTGATGCTACAAGGGAGGCAAAGGAAACCCCATTATGCACCTTCTGAGTAGTTTCAGGGTAGTTTTATTTCTGTTTTGGAAGTGTAGAAGGTGAATCTCTAATGTTCGTTACTGTCATTAGAACGGTGCCAGCTGAGGTGTGTGCCCTGTTGGGCTAGCACAACAGCAATCGCATGCCCAGTGTTAGCCTCCGACAGAGCAGAGACCAGGAAAGATGAGAAATGAGCACAGAAAGGTGAAATCATTTACCGAATGACATTCAGTGAGCTAAACGTTGAAAGGCTACATATTAAACCCACTGCTCATGTCCACATTGATTGCTCTTGTCAAAGGTTCCGATCCTGCACTGAAACCCACATTCCTGAATCATAGAACCATAGAATCATAGAATTGTCCAGGCTGGAAGGGACCTCCAAAGGTCATCTAGTCCAACCTCCCTGCAGTTGCAGGGACACCCCNGCACTTCCCATATTGAGGGCTCCAGATCTGCACACAGTGCTCCAGGTGGGGTCTCACCAGAGCAGGTGAAGTGGCAGAATCACCTCCCTGGATCTGCTAGCAGCACATCTTTTGATGCAGCCCAGGATGTGATTAGTCTTCTGGGCTGCAAGTGCGCACTGCCTGCTCGTGTCCAGCTTCTCGTCCATCAGCACCCCCAAGTCCCTTTCCTCAGGGCTGCTGTCTAATACCTCATCCCCCAGTCTGTATTGATAGCAAGGATTGATCTGGCTAAGGTGCAGAACTCTGCAGCTGTTGAACCTCATGAGGTTCATCTGGGCCCATAACTTCTGTTTAGGGTGCAGAAAGGTCCTGTGTGAGCACATGGGTCTTGTCTTACCTGCTGTTTTTCCTGCAGGATGCTCCGACCCTTTGGTGGCCCAAGGTCTCCACCACCTCCCTAAGAAATGCCAGCAAGCACATCAGCAGAGCATCTTCTGTAGAGCTTTCATGCATTTTGGCTAGCTGGCCTCTGTAGACTTTATCCTGCAAGCTGCGCTGCAGTACTGATCCTCTACAGTGTTGCATACATTCTGTGACTACAGTGTGTGCAATTGATTAATTCATGGGTTTTCTTTTTTGCTGCCTTCCTGCATGCAAACTGGATAATGACAATAAAGCACTTTCATAGAACCTTCAGAGGTGTCTGAACACCAGAATTTGCATTGAACATCTGCCTGCTGACTCCAGTACAGAGGCCTCTGAAGCTAGGGAAGGAACCTGGATCCAACCCTGCTGACCTGGTGGTTCTTCCTTCTGCTCAGTTTCATGACCACTGTTACTGATCACCTAGTCTCATTTGAAGGGTATAGGGGCAAATTTTGTTAGTACTTTTGCAGTGAGGGACAGAGAGAGTTTAGATGCTCATAGGTCATCACACAGAATAAGTAGTACAGCATTGCATCTGTGAATACTTCACACTTCTTTGTTTCTAGGGGAGCAAACTAAGAACATCCCTGAACAGTCTAGCATGACTTAGGAAATAAACAGATTGCATTTCCTTCTCTGCAGGACACCACCTATGGATATAGCTTTGATTTCTCTCCCCTTCTATTTTAATTCACAGATACATCCAAATATACTGTCCCTGGGCAAGTAATAACCCTTAGAAAGAAAAAAATCATTTAGTCTGTGAGTAAAGAACGGCTTTAGGAAGGAGAAGCATAGATGGAAATATTTGCAGCTATACAGAAATGTGCTGTCCAAGTCATTACAAATCACATAACTGTGGCATGTATTTTCAAAACCCTAGCAGTGGAATGGATCATTTTTGCCTCTGCCTTTCAAGCTGTGATCTTGGACAGGTGGTGGGAAATTCTGAGGTTTTTAAGGCTGTTAAGATTCAGAGAGGAAAAACAAAAAGGTGAAAGTGTTGGCATCAGTTTCCTAGCATGCCTCTTGGAAGGAAGAGAGCCTTTTTCCACCACTGCCAGCTATCAGGGCTGTCAGCCAGCTAGCTGCATCCTTACAACAAGCATCATATTTTATTATTATGTCTGTCTTCTCTGTATGCCAGTTGTTCAGCACAGGACTGCGGGAAAGATCATTATGGCAGACTTTGACTTGGCAGAAGATACATAAGATGTATCAGACAAGAAGATTTTTTTTCTCTATGTCTTTCCATTATAGAGTCTTTCTTGTAATGGGAGATAGAAGTATTACTGCCATTCAATGGGAATGCTCCATGTGGGCCAAGATACGCTGTTAACAGTGTAGAAATACATTTCTAAACCTTCTCGCCTTTGAATGAATCCATGCAGATTTAATTTTTGGCCTCTATTGACATATCATTACCAAGCATCAGAGGTTAAACTATTTCTAGATGTGACTGAACTTAGGTTTGTTTCCTTATCAAACTTATTTAATGAGATTTTGTTCTTAACTTTCTTCTTTCCTTCTGACATTGGTGTGCCTTTAAACTAAGCAATGTAGCAATCCCATGCTGTGCTCCAGAATGGCAGCTGGCTGTAGTGGAGACAAGCAAAGTCATCTCTTGCAGGTATTGCCTCGTGGTTTGAGCGTATCAAAGGTTGCCGTATTTGGGTGGCAGTCAAGGCCCAGCTTGATGCAGTATAGAAAACACTCAGTAGCAATCTACAGTAGCCGAAAGATACTTTACTGTGGAAAAATCCATTGTTCAGCACCATGCCGTCTCTTTCGTTAACGGTTTTCTTTTTCTCCTTGATAAAAAAATCTCAGGAGCTTATAGAGCTGCTGTTTCATCCTTGGTGTGTGTGTACTTGTACATTTTTAGTATCATTCCTTACTGTTTGTCATGTTTCTTTTCTTTCCCCACAACCAACCTGGCTTGCAGTTATTCTGCAGAATGCAAAATCCTGACTGCATTTGCAGAAGAATTCATCATGCAGCCTATGATAGGAAGGGATTTCAATGGAAGATGAACCTTTGAAAATTCAGGCTCTGCTGTGCCCTGCGCCTTATCATTTCCATATGCAGTGGGTTATATTTTTGTAACATACCTCTAAATGTAGTGAACATGTCTGCGATAAACTCCTGGTGGGTGGATCCCATCTGTTTATCACACTGTAAAAAATCATGTTAGAAGCCTAAAGGAAGTCATAAACGTACCCATCCTTACATCCTATCCAGGCTTCTTGCTTCCTTATCCTGTTTGATGTCCATCTATGCAAATACTGATATTCAGCTCTTTTCCGAAAACTTTTTTTCACTCAAAACAACCTTCATGTTTCTCTTATCAGTATTTGAAACTCTGTCTTTCATTTTTCATTTCAAGGAGAGTAAATAAGATATATTATTCTCATACTCACATGCCAGTACATTTTTTGCCCCTTGTAATCTAGTATTTTTGAACACTGTTTCTGGAGAATCAACTACATGATACACTTTAAATGAGAACAGTCCATAGTAATTACCAGCTAAGTCTTCTCTCATATCACACTTTACAGGAAATACTTCTAGAAGGAAATTCTTAGCAAACCCACTATTATAAATACTACTTAAATTACTTCATGGTTATAAAAAAATGAGAAGGCGGGGGGAGCTTTGCAGGAACTACTGTTTTCTCCTCCATTAGATTGTAAACCAAGGCAAAGGAATTTTGGAAAGGCTACAGACATTTGAAGAAGAAAACTATGCAGATCTGAGCAAGAGTTAACTTTTCATTTGCATTCAGTCACTTCCTTGGCAACTTTATTGCTTTAAACTTATCGGCCTAGTTCCCTGATGACAATGTGTTACTGACATCAGCTCAAGTTGATGGCAAAGACATTACTGACTTAGAAAATAAACTGTCACCTAGCGGAAATGATCTGCCTTTGACAGTTTGATGCACACCGAAGTGCCCAGCTGGAGCTGTGGAGTCATAATGCTACCACTACTTGGGGGAGCAAAAGGGATCACAAAGAACCTACAGTGCAATAAAAGGACGTGTTTATCCTTGATGGTTTGCACATAGGAATATGATTATATATTATTTGCACATAGACTTCATAATGAAGTGGAGATTTGGCTTGTAAAATACAAATAATAAGAAAAAACGACAATATTTTAAGCACTTTTTTTTTTTTTATGATTTTCCACAGTTGGATCATACCTCTGCTTTTTCCCCTGCATTCATAAGGACTCATAACTTCCTTTTTTATATGAAAGCGGAGAATCCCAGGTTGTCACATAACTCTATAGCTAAGGTTTTAAGAAAAATAGGAGATGTGAAACTTACTGTAAAATCACAAGAATTGGCAGAACAGAGCTAGCAGTAATGTTTTTTGATATTCCTCCTGTGTATAGCTCACAGTGCCATTCAAGACTTTTACTAGCAGATCTGCAGAGGATGTGATCTGCTTCTAGCAAAGAGAGGCTTAGCTAAGTATCAGACACTTACACTTTGAGACCTAAAACAATAGATGCAAAGTTAAGATGAAGAGCCTGCAGCTACAATTGACAGAAGAAGTCTTTCATGGTGACCGTCCCTCAAAAAGTAACTTTTCCAGGACAAAATACCACAATTGAATTGCAGCAGAGATGGAGATTATATATGAGTAAAGATTGCTGTACAATTCCACATGGAAATCTGACAGTTGATATAATTGAATCTTCAGTTTTCTCTCCTTGTCTGGGACTTCTTGGTATTACTGTAGTGCACATGGTAGTTCCTAACACTCATAAGCTTCATTGTTGTCTCAAAGTAATTAATTTTCTTACGAAACTCGTCTCCCTTGCACATCAAATAAATGGCGACAATAAGTCTGATTTTAAAAATTAGCAGTGCCCTGTCAAGCTAATACATCTGCACTCTGCTCCCTGCTCCCATTTATCATCTCATAGCAGGTTGAATACATTATTCTTTCTCAAGATATTGATTTAGCCAAGCAAAGTACAACCTTGCTTGCACTCTGACTTGGCAAGTGGTGGTTGTGCACCACATTGCATATGACACTCTTCACAGGGCTCTGCAGGGATGTACCAGCAATATGGCATAACCAGAGTAATAGTGGTCTCCTGCAACAAATAAGACAGCTTTGTGTATGCACAGAGCTAATCCAGAGCAATGAGTACCTTTCAAACATGGAGGAGGGAGAATTTTCTCCTTTCTAGTGGTGCACAGATAATTCTTCCCCATAAGGTGCTACTTCAGCTCCTCTGTCATCAAAGTATAATTTAAAATTTGAGATAACTGGCAGAGGAAGGGTTTCCAGCTCTGCAGCCATGAACACACTTTGTGATACCTGCATTTTCAGGAAGGGAGATGGATGTGGTATGAATAAGTGTCTTGCTTTCTTAGGGCCTGTAGAACAATAATCTCTCCTTTCATAAAACAGACTAAATTCTGGTCCAAATTCTCTTTGGGCTCTGCAAGGCCCATTTCATTGTGTTTAATGGGGCTTTGGGAACACACAACATGGTCTCTACAAGATATTTTAGGTAACTGGTTAACTGCTACTTTCTGCACAGAGTAACCCAAACTTTTTAGGGTTGTCTGGGCACTGCTGTAATACAGAATGGTAAAATAGGAAGACCAAGACAGCTTTCAACCATGTAAAGTTTGAAACCAGTCCCATGGAACATGGTACCATCCATGGTCTGTAGGATTCAACAGGCACAGCAGTGGCAGGGCAGAGACACAGGCAGAAATCTTAGTATTTTGGTTTATCCAAGATAAACAAAGGTGAGATGCTGTAGCAGAAGTGCCTAGATACTAATATTTGGTCGAATAGGTTAAGACTCCTTTTTTTGACAACGTATCACTCAAGTAAGAGAGGGAGATGCTAGGGAGGCATTATCTAACACTTCAGATTAGTATTGCCATCCTCCATGTTTCCCTCCATCACCAGAGTCAGGTAGCATCAAGTTTGTGGCATCAAGGTGGTGGGCTTACAGTGATGCAAGGGGAGCTTCACAGTGTTTGGGGACCATCAGGCAATAAGGCAAACTCTCACTCTTGTGTATGTATTTATATCCATATCCACAAAATCTGTTACCTCGATTCCTACTGAAAATGGTGGGCACCTAGCACTTAAATCTCCATGGGGTATGGAAAGTCTTGTTGTTTAAAAGCGAAGATAGCTCTTAGGAGCTATCTGTCACATGGATGTGAGGCAACTGACTGCTCACCTACCCTGGGAATACTCAAGGGACAGCCTAAAAAAAAAGCCTTTAGCAATACCTCTTATTCTTCAGGTTGGCTACTAGTACAGAGCCAAGGTAGGCTGCCCCTTCAGTAAAAGCCCTTGCTGTGCCAGTGTGAGATCTTGACTGATGTAAACTGACTCTTGGCTGAGGACTCATGCCATCGGCAATCTTTTCTAGCCACCCATTAGCAAATATTAGTATTTACTCTCATGCCCAACATAGCATTTCTGCAAGTACCCAAGAGTTTTGCCAGGTTTTAAGTGCTGGGCACAGGGGTGTTGGAGAGCCTGAAGAAACGTCTCAAGGGCACACAGTCATGGCACACTGTCCCCATGTACATGCTGGGACATGGTCCCCAGAAGCTATGTCAGCTACACTTGCAGCTCTAGTACATGTTGAAGACTGAAACACAGCAAAGAATAAAAGGATGCAACATGCAACATACAGTTCAAAGAATTTGACTGCTTTGGGGTTGTTTCTTTTTTGTTGATCCAGTTAATTCACTGCCATTCGTAGCTGGCTGACTGGGTTTTAGAAGCCGCAGCAAGAAAATCTTTATTAGGAATGCACAAACTCCCAAGTGACCTACCAGAATGCACAGAAGGGAGATGTTTCTTTAAAGAAGAATGTCTAGAAAACCAGGTTTTCTAATTGGGTGGGGAAAAAATTAGTCCTGTTTTTCCTTTTGAAGAATCTATGGAAAAGTGAATAAATTATTCTTTGCAACCTCTTTTATTATTCTGCACAGCTGCAGGAAAGTGCTATATAATTTATGTGTGTTCTTGAACTAAAATGTGTGGTCTGGTGACTAGACATGGTATGAGGACAAGCATTCCTCTCACTCCACAGGATTTCAAAAATTCTGACTTGTCCTTTCAAAAATAAAAATGAAAGACTTTATCCAAAAAGGAAAAGTTCATCTTTCCTTTTAATCAGATGAAATATTTTACAAAAAAAAAAAATTATTCTTTATTTCTGATTAATATTGTGACAATATGAAAGGCAAACATGGCTTGTGGAATAGCTTAAAAGTCAAAAGTGTAATTTTTAATTCCTACAGTGGCCCCAACTTGAGTCATACTGTGTAGTCATTAATAGCTTTTCCTTGTCAGTCCATCTTATAAGATGGCCACATAGCTAATTTCCCCACAGTGCCAGTATCATATGATGAAACACAGAATTAGGTTTGTGGGCAGCAGGTCACCCACAGGCCAGTTTTTTAGCAGGTCTGCTGTGGGAGGTCTCTCCCAAAGGGAGACACAGACTCTAAAACAGACCTTAAAAGGAGCATAAGACCTGCTTAGTAAGATCCATTGGGTCTGGTGAAGAAGTGGTCATGAGTGACAGTTCAGTATGGCAGAGAAACCCCGTAATGTCAAATGTTTTGTATGCCAGTGACAGAGTGGGTTGGAAACTGTCCCTTTCTAGTGCAATTTTGCTTTCCTCTTAGACAGGAACTGACAGCTGTTAAGAAAGCATGTCAGGCAGGTTAGAGAATTCAACCGTTAATTCATTACAGACCACAACAAAGATAAAATTTGCTTAGCTGTTAATTTTTAATAGGATTAGACTAGAACAGTGGTAGAGGAAAACTCAGTTGTTTTTAATCTGCAATATTCATTAAAAAATGGCAAACCAGCCATTTTATGATATCCAGGAAAATTATGTATGCCAGTGTACTTAGGGGACCTCATCTTCACTTTGGCTAGCCAGCACCTGCATTGTGTATACCCCAAGCACCTCTGCTGCTAGGGCTTTTGGCACACATGGTGGCAAACCGTGGTCGCCAGCTGGTTTCAGAAGGCTTCTGTGAGAAACTGGGAGTGGGCACCTATTAACCTGTCTGCTGTTATTTTCTAATTATCACATGGGTTGGTTGACTACACCATCCAAGCATTTGAATGGGGATGAAAGGGCTGTAACACCTTTCCTCTGAAGACGAGCTGAGAACTGGGGCTTTTCAGCCTGGGGAAGAGAAGGTTCNGGACAGTGAAGGGAGAAAACCAGCAAGCCCATACAACCCCTCTTCTGTAGACTGGGAAGCTGTGCCATGGACAGAAGTACACACATGTGCTGTAAAGGAGACCCTAATATTTCTCAGCGACTGATTGCAGATCATATACTCAGTACTCAAACTGCACTGCAGAAGAGTTATTTTTTTTAAAAAGCGTTACTTCAAAAAACTTAATGCAGGCTTTTAAGATCTTTGTAGCTGAACCAAAATGGAGTGTATTCATATAAAAAAGCAGTGGGCTTAGCTGAACACAAAGAGGTGGTAGGATCAGCATTTTCAAGAGAACCTTGTTCTTTAGTCCCACTCTGCAAATGCAACTGAAGTGTAGGAGCAGAGGTATATAGTCAGGTTCTCTGGAGGCAGCTGCAGCCTTCAGGAGGTGACAACACCCAAGTGCTGCACTACGTTGTGGTAGGAGGTCCACAGTTAGTGGAGCAGAAAATGTGTTTCTTTCATTTAAACCAACGTGGCTAACTTTGCACTAAAGCAGATGCTTTGGAGCAGAAACATTACTGGAGAGCAGTGTAGCTTCTGGCAAGAAGGCAGTTACAAGCAGCTGGAGAGCAGTAATTTCCTGCAACAGTGAAGTCCTTTGGAAAGCAGGTATGTGCCTCCACCTTCATTTTCACTGAGGCTTAGGTCCTCAGTGGACATTGCTTTAGAAGGTGAGAAGTGAGGTCCCCAGGCGTATGAGTCCTGTGCAAAATACACTTGGAATGTTCTGCATTTATTGCATAAATCTTTACGAAAATTTCTGACAAATTTTACTTAAAAAATGAGGGGTTTTAATAGACAACATTTGTTCTTAGATAACAAAAAAATAAACCAGACATGACAAGCTTGTTAACTATAAAGGGAAGAAATATTCTCTTTCATTGACCTAGGGATGTTATCAGTATCTCTGTGTATAAAATGGAGTTCAAATGATTGCTAGATGTGTGCATCCACCATACCTCTTCATGAGCACCTTTACCCAACATGAAGTGAAGACTCCCCCAAGTAACAAAACTTAGCCAGAGAATAGGAGGGACAGATCTGAGTGTTTGTTTGACTGGAAACATCTGGAAAACAGAAGATAATGTTCCACAGACTTGTCTTTTGATTGATTGCTGGAAATTATTTGTGAAGCTGAACCAGTGGAGGAATCATGATACAGAAGATGAAAAAAATACCCCATCTTTGCAGTAGCTTCACTGGTTTCTTGCCATTTTTAAGACCTGGGACTTGGGCTGAGTAGCAAAAAGAGCTTTGCAGTTATCATTATTTGTATGGAAATGTTTTTCAAACATAGGTTGGTGTTAGGCAGCTTCTTTGCATGCTATCCCTGCAAAAACTGTTGGTTTGTCAGCCTACAGGGTAGCTCAAGCCTTTCTGTTTCCACATGACTGTCCCTAATGCCACTATCTCTATTGCCCATACATTCCCCTCATGCAGAAACCTCTAGTTCTGTGTCAGTTAAATCCCTAGCCACAAGGAAATAAGGTTAAAGAAATCTCATTATATGTTTTCATTTGTGAAGCAACTGAAAATTAATGCTTTTTGTTATTATTTCAGAATCAATTAATTTAGTTTGAAAGGTCTGTTTTCAGGGAAGTCTCCAAGCCTGCCTGTAGTGGAAATCACAGGGTCTACCTGCAAACTTTTGCTATTTCATGTTGTGCTGTACACACAGCAATAGCGATGTGAAAGGCACAGAGGAAAAAGCCTTTGAGTTCATTTTTTAAGCATGTAACTTACTAGTACATGTGTCACTTCTTCCTTTTGGAAGATAAACCAAGTATTTCCCTAATGAACTTGGACATAGAGATGTCTATCCTGCCTTTGGAAATGATCAGAAAGCAGTTGTTTATGTTTGGAGTCAAACATGAGCTTCCCTTGGCACTACAAAGCTCTGTGTTAGATGCTGGGTTTGTGCCATGTCTCCAGCACATGCCCGTGACAGCGATCCCCGAGTCGCATCTCCCAGAAGAGACGGCAATAGCTCAGCTGCCTTAAGGAAACCCCTGGTTGACCTTAATGTGGGGAATGAATGTTCCTTGGAATAAACAGTTTGCCAAAGGAGGCTGCTAATAGCAAAACCTCAAAGGCTCTTGCACAACTTCAGAAGGAGGAAGCTGGTGCTTTTGACTTTTCCCAGCTTTGAGTCTTCTGGGAGGAGTGCGACAAAGGAGATGTTGACATCTGCGCTCAGAGTGGCTTATGATGTACTCCTGGTGGGAAAAAAAATACATTCTTAGGTTTCATAGCTGCACTTATTGAAGCTTTTTATAGCTGGCAGAATTTGTCTTAAGTGAGCCATTAGAGAGAGACTACTGTATCACATCAGGAATAGTGCTAAAGGCTAACTAGCTCAAAGGCGGAGCCTCCAGACTTCATCCCGACACAGAAGTTTAAAATCTTCTGCTGCTTCCGTTGCAGTAGCAATGATTTGTGTGTCTCAGGAGTAGTTACTGTTCAATAAATATTATCATTTTTCATCTGTCATCTCAGACAACAAAAAACATGCGCAGGGAACTTGCTTTAGGGTTTTGCGCCACTGCAATTTATAGACCATGGCCCCGTTTCGAGCAGCAGCTACACACCTAACTCAGGGACTCACACGAATGCACAAGAGCTTCCTTAAGTGGGGCAGACAAGCAGCAGGCTATGTTGTTAAAAGCTTTTGAACACATAATCACCACATCTTATCCCAGTGAATTCTGATTATAATTATAGGAAGGAGGAAATGACAGAGGCATTGACATGAATGTGTGGGCCAAGAAAAGAGAGAGAGAGAGAGAGAGAGGAGAGGATGAAATTGGTTTGCAACCTTCAGGAGACTCATGCAATTATTCATCAAGTGGAATGGGAGGAGGTGGAGGTGAAAAAAAGTAGAGAGCCAGGCTTAGCTGTCATGAGCTTAAGTAAATGACAGAAAGACTAGGCTGAAGCCCCCCAAAGACCAGAAGTAGCTTGCCATTAGTTCCAGCTTGCTCTGCAGCAGGCTTTAGTAACTTCATCTTTGCTTCCAAATCCCTGTCTGAAATGCTTCTGATCAGCCCTCAAAATCAGGTTTTGGGATGTTCCTCCAAGCCTTCTGCCTGTGCATCCCTTGAAGGCACAGCAGCAGTCTGTCTTCCGCGTGACAGCCTGTCTTGGGACCCACAAGGCTGCAGGGGACTAATGGGGTTTTTATTGTCATTTTTATGGGAGTTGGAGAAAAGGGTCATTCAGTCTGTCCAGTCTGTTGTACCATCCTGATGGTAACGAAAGCATTACTGCATATCCCCAGCGCCCTACCTTCTAGGGGAATACAGTGCAGCTGTAAACCAGCTGTGCTTCATTTGCACTAAGAAACAGAGCCCTTTTGTCTGTTTCAACTGTTATTTACCATCTTTTCTTTCACTCTTCCTTTTTTCTCCCTCTCCCCCTACTTTTTGGCTCTTTACAGGCAAAGTAGTTGCTGAAAGACAGGTTCACACTTTGAAATGTGCCTTTCACTGGGACTTCCTGTCTGTCCTGAGAATATTAAATGTAAGGCAGCTTTCCCTATTTGTCATATGAAGCAAAATGAAGAATGACCCCTGTTGAGTGGGTACAAAAGGGTGGCGTGTTGCTGCCCTGGCCGCAGTTTCACTGGAAAGAATGGATTTCTCCCAGAGCTTTAAGTCTTGGCAGAAACCCTGATCTGGTGACGTACTGGAGCAAGTTTGCCAGTCAGCCATGACTCTCTGCAGACTCCACTTTTAAAATAATTTCCACCAGCCACCTAGAGATGCTGTATTTGATCATTGAAGAAAGATGTCACACTTCTAGCATTTGCAGGGTATCTCCAGTGTTGCAGTAAAAAAAATAAAACCCTATTTCCCATTTTATCCCTAAGTCAAGGACAAAGCTGAGTCAGACAACAAGCATCTCTTCTGTGGCAAGATTCTGAAATGAAAGTACAGGGTCTGATTCTTGAAATGATAGTGAGAATGTGCTGTGAGCACCTCCATCAACACCATTTGGAGCATGGATAGCAGCAGGCTGCTTCTCTCACTTTAGCCCAGCATCATTTCCCCCACATTCCAATGTCGTTTTTGCTTACAAAAAAACCCACAGGGTTTGATGAAAGTACTAATATAGCAGGAATGGGTGGACCGTTTCTAATACAGGGATCAGAAGAAGATAGTGACATACTACTTTCATTTATTCCCTGCTCCTTTAACCTGATGCACAGGGAGTTGCAACCATCCAGCAGGCAGAAGAATTAATCTGTTTCTTAAATGACTTGTCAAGTATAGCACTATGGCCACAAATCCACCAAAAGTCTTCGTGCTGGCCAGATTCCTGGTGTGCAGCTATGGTAAACAGTGAAGTGACGTATTTTGCCATGGTTTAGGTCACTTTTCCTCTGACCTGTGCAATTTTGGCAGATATGGATGCTGTGATGCAGGCCTCCAGGGGCTTCTGGTTTGTGTGGTTTTTTAAGAGCCAAGGGTTTTTTCTTGGCCAAACAAACGCTGGGCTGGCAGTGATATTTTGGATGCTAGTGACATCCAGTGGCCTGTAAAGAATACCTTAGGGTACTTCAGTTCCCCAGGGAACACTAATGCAGGGGATTTTCAAGCCAAAGTGGGGCCATGCTGAAAAAAACATGATTTAAAAAGTGAAAGCCTTGAATTTTTGGGAGGTCCTTCTTGTGTTATTTTTTTTAGCACTGTGAGCACAGGCTCATTTGCAAAATGGAGTTCAGACCTTGGCTGTGTTTGGTTCCAGTTTGGTGTGCTCTCAACAAAGGCGGATACTCAGAAGTCACCACAGCTGTCATCTTGCAGACTGTTGGTCATTTTTCTCAACATTTAAAGCAGAGTAATTCTGCTTATATGAAAAAGGGAAAAAAAAAAAAAAAACACACCAAAAAAACCACCAGAAACAAAAAAACCCCAAAACAAAACAAAGAAACCCAAAAAAAAAAAAAAAAAAAAAACAAACCAAAAAAAAAAAAAAAAAAAAAAAAAAAAAAAAAAAAAAAAAACAAACTGATAACCGCAGTGTGTTGGGGGCGAGGACAGTAATTCTGTAATTCTGTAATTTAGCAAAAGGACTTTTCTGGCAGCTTCTGTGTATCTATTGAGGAAAACACGCACATGCATCTATGTGTCAGAAGAAAACAGAGCACAGTTTATTGGGACAGCTGATACAGCTAGGGGAAAAAAACAGAAACAGTAACGTTATTCAGGTAAGGGAAAGTGAAGTAGTAAACTTCAAGCTGTGCATGAATGAACCATTGCTCTGAGCTGTGTAACTCAGAAAAATATCAAAAAAGGGAATTTCAGTCTAAGTAACAGGATTATAGCGTGGACCATTGGGAAAATTGAGAGGTGTTCTGAAATTTGCCATATCTTGGTCATTTCTTTATTTGATGTTTTTACATGCTCTTCTGCAAGGGCAATATATATTTATCCATGGAAATTTTTTCTTCTGTGTATAAGTTTTATGAGGGTAGGGGGTTGTCTGAAGCTTAGGAGGAGGGGTAGGTTCAAGAAAAATATTATTTTGAGATGTGAGCCATAAAATAGATGTTTGTAACCCAATTGTATTTGCCAGTCTTTTTTGTCTTTGACAGAAGTCTTTGGTCTTGAACACACTTTTATATCACCTATCTTATGGTTTCCAAAACTTGAAGGACTTTGAACACAAAAGACTAATGGAAAATAGGCATATATTGTGCTAAGCAGAACAGGACCAGGATTTTTTGCCCATGGAAATTTTGAATCAGTCTTCGAGATTGCTGCTGAAAATTGCAGCTCACAAAATGCCTTCCAGGAGGAATGTGAGCCGCATGATCTATAGACTAAGCAGCTCTGACCATAGCTAGCTACAGGAAAACAAACAGCCATCTTCCAGTAAAGTACAGACCTGAGGCATAAACCCTGGCAATGGAATTGAACTGTGGATACACACGGCCTCACAGTCTAGCCTGATCCCTTGATTGCCTCACACAAACAGAATAAATTTTTGGTAACAAACAGAAAACACGCATTGCAGAGAACTTTGCCCTGCGCTGGCTTGAATGTGATGATTCTCGTGACATTAATATGAATAGACTGATTCACTATTTGTGCCCCTGCCTAGAAGATGGTATCTTTATCAAAACATATTTCCAGTTCTCAGGAGAGTGCTAAAAATAGTAGAAGTGCTAAACCAAGAGCAGGAAGCAGACTTTATGGATCATCATTTTATATTCTAGTCTACTTAACTACATTGGCTCCTAAAGAATAATAATGTGGGGAGGGACTTGGAAGAAATTATCCTTGTTGCTTTTATGCATGTATTATATTTGTTAAGAATGAAACAAAATCTTATCTGCAAGGAACAGCGTCACGTTGTGCAGCTCCAAAGGCAGAAAAGAAAAGAAATCACAGCTCCAGGAATTAGAATTTATTTTAAGGCTCCTATTTAAGGAGCTCAGATGCTCCCACTGATTCCCCTTTAGAGCTCAAATTTTCTGCACCATTGATGCCTTGGGGTGTTTCCATACAGCCATGCTGCTGTGTGATGACAAGAGTTCAGCTTGGTTTGCAGAGGCTCTTCTCACCTTGTACAACTTCCCAAAGTATGAAAAGCTTGTGTAAAAAAAGTTGGGACCCATGAAGCGCTTTCCCTTACCTTTAGTATCACCACAGCCTGGCAAGGTACTATCTAGAGCTAGATGACCATTTGTGCTATGGGATATACTCCTGCTCCAGGGGGGTGACATGAGGTCCAGCTGTTGCTATGAGCCACCATGCCAGAACAATCTCCCATAATTCCTGGCTGAAAGACAGAGGGAAAGGAATCAGTACTAACCAAGTGTCATGTTGCATTGCTTGGGATCTCCCCCAGCTTTCTGTCACTGAAGTAGAAGCTCCTGAAGAAAAGGGGTAGATTATGGGGAGCAAACTATATATTCTGTGGCTGGCAAACAAGATCCAGTTGTCCCAGCTGCCTGTAACTCCTCTGCATAGCTGCTATAGTCAGTTGATTAAATGAATATTTGCATTTCAGGGTTACGCTAAATAATTGCCTTTATTTCACAAGCAAGGACCATGAATCATAGAATCATAGAAGGGTTGAGGTTGGAAGTGACCTTAAAGATCATCTAGTTCCAACCTCCGTACTGTGGGCAGGAACACCTGCCAGTAGACCAGGTTACTCAGAGCTCATCCAGCCTGGCCTTGAAACTTCTGGGATGGAGCATCCACAACTTCTCTGGGCAGCCTGTTCCAGTGTCTCACCACCCTCA
>VXBW01003341.1:91598-106490 GCA_013400375.1 Thinocorus orbignyianus
AAAAACAACAACTTTTGCAGCAATACTCCTCAGCCATAGCTGTGGTACAAATTCAGAGGGTAGAGGGATTCAGTCAGGCTGACTGAAAACCAGCGATATGGAAACGTGAGCAATATTCCAATTTAACTCCACAGAAGCCCACTAGTTAGTAAGTAGTTCAAGTATTTTAGTGCCTGCTGTGTTGCTGCCTACAGGGAAAATACTCTTAAGTGCTTTCCCTTTCTCACAAAGAAAAGAAGTTTCCATCTATGTTTTATAAGGGTGTCTTGTCACATCTATTATACAGCATGACACAACCAGCCAGAGGAGGTACTGTGGTGATTTCCATCACGTGTTTTATACAGAGGGTTTTTGTGAAGGGTAAAATACATATACATAAAAAAAAAAAGTATGTATGTGTATACACACATATAAATGTAGGTCAGCTAACTGTGAAGATTTAGGTGCCTTATGCTGGCCTATGGAGTGTCAGATGTGGGGTGTTAATGCCTACATATGTGAAATCTGAACATTCTGTCATCCAGCCAGCTTGGCTCAAATAGGGCAAAATTATCCTTATGCTGAGAATATTAGGCCATTATCTGAAATGGCTTTTAGAACTACTTTATTCCGGTCCATGGCTAACCAGCTCTTTGAGAAAATAGCAAAGAATGAATTCTGGTTTTCAGTCTCCAAAGAACACTGTTAGTATCACGGAATGAAGATCCAAAAAAATGAAAAAAGAGAGGTCCCTGAACAATGTTGGGCTTTTTTTAACCCCTGAGCCATCCAATATCCTGTTGCATTCAAAAATGTAAAGGGGGGATGGGGATTGGAGGAGTGATAGGAGGGATGACCCACAGACTATCAATTTTGTATAAGGAAGGATTTTTAAATGTGCATGCATAAATTTTACATGCTTGTGTGTGCACAAATGCAGACTCTCTCCTGTGCACACAGACCAGTGAGATGTCAAATCTTCAGCTGAAGACAGGTACTGTTTGTGACATTTTACTTATCAAAAAAGCCAATTTTGCTATTCCAAAACAGCTTCAGCAGAGTATTTTTTATCAGCAGTAATACTCTTACATATTTCAGACAGTGGGGAGTGTGTGTATTCGTGTGTGTAGGTGTAGATACACAGAAACAATCATCATGTAAGTGTGCTGTGTATTACAGAACTGCTTGACATATGCATCATTTGACTACTTTGCCTCTTCTGGGTTCATTACTCCAGTCCTCCCATCACTGTTCTGATGTCACACTCTTCAACAGGAGTGGTCCAGACAGTTATCTAGCTCCAAGCTTTGCTCTCTTTTGAGTGAGCCTGGCATTTAAAAAAAACCCTAAAAATTCCTGATCTTCCTTGTGAATTTAGTGCTTTCACTCAAAATGCCCTGGTTTGAGGTCCAATATAAACACAATTAATTTCTGCATAGGCAGCATCTTATCATGTTTCCCTTGAGGACAAGACATGAAGGTTTGAAATCCCTGGAAAGCGTAGAATTCCCAGAGCATCAGTAGGGCACCTAGAGATGAGACAGAAAAATTACTTTAGGGACTCAAGAAATCCTCAGATGTCTTCAAGCCCAACCTTACACCCACTGAAATATTTAAATTACAAAAACATGCTTTCACATGTAGGGAATTAAAAATGTTCCAGTAAAAACTGAGGCTCTATTTACCATTTAGTATTTCTGTCTTGGCTACAAAATATGCAAAGAGAAAAGACCTCCAGGAGAGGGAACCTGGGATGGGCTGGGGATGGTTGAGGAGAATCGCTCCCCACAAGGTGCAGAAGACTGATAAAAGTTGATCCTTCCTAAGAAGAAGGTGTTGCAGGGGCAAAAGGCAAGGCGTTTTCCTCTTGAAATACCTGAGTCTGCTGAAAGGAGCAGCCTGGGCACGGACAAGGGGCCGTGTTCATGAACATGACCAGGGAAACCCTCAGCTGTCGAAATGACCATGCTGTCCTTGGCGCCTCTTGGTCAGCCCAGCTCCTGGGAGCTGGTGAGGGCCAGCTGCTGGTGTGTGCCAGTGGCTTGAATTTTAAACAAAGCCAGCTGGGGGTCACCCGTCCCATTCGGTTTGCAGGTAAATCCTGTGCAATTCAGCTGAAACACCTTCTCCCCACTGACTCTAGGGAAAGCCTTACCACCAACCTCACCAGGGAGAAACGCAGTCTGCAACCCAGCTCCCTTCCTCTGTGATGCCACCCACTGCTTTCGTGTCGCCTCACTGTCACATCATTGTACCACGCAATCTGTGGATTTTTGGCCTGGCATCTCAAATGCAAAAGCGCATCTTTGTCCCTTTAACTTCCCTCTCTGCTGTTATGCCTGTTTTCTCCCCTCCTCTGGGACTGTGCACTCTGTTGCTGCTCCGGCTGCCGGGAGCGAGCAAGGAGAATTTCTCCTGCTGGCGAGCGACCTGCTAGTCTGGGGCTGGCGTCTTCCCAGGACGCTGCTGTTTGCATACCAGCGGACAGAGGAGCAGGTGAAATGGGACTGGTGACATCTGTACAGATGCATTTGACTGCTTACACGCTCTTACGAATCTGCTACCCTTAAAGCCTCCGTTTCTCTAACGAGATATCTCTCTCTCTCTCTCCCTCTCTCCCCCTCTCAAATTATTTTTCCAAGGAGAAAAGGAAAAGGCAGACAGAAATAGAAGGCAAGAGACAACAGCTTGAGGACCAGATACTTCAACTGCAGCATTTCAAGGTAAGGGACTGATGCCAGAAATGATGGATTGACTAAATCTGTTCANACTAAATCTGTTCATTATTAGACATGCAGATCACACGTCTGAAAGCTGGGAAGAGCCCACACCGACATGAAGCAGCTTTCGCTGCCTGAGCCTATCTCTTGCAGTGATCGTGTCCTGCCTGCTTTTCATGCCGTGCATTTCATGCACAGGACCATGTTGCAGGAACAGCCTAGGAGCATGGAGTCGGGAGGGTGTGAGCACAGGCAGCACAGTGGTGCTGTTATTATTAAACACCATTATTTATGATACATAATGATAAGACATCAGTCGCTGTGGATCGGGTGTGCACTGCATGGCTTCAGTGAGCACCTTCTGCCTGCAGAGCTGCGTTGGATTTTTCTGGTGCCTGTCATTAGGCTCTGTGTGTGTGTGTGTTGCAGAGGGGCTATTAGCATGTATTTGTGTGTGTAAAGCTTTAACTGTCAGATGAAGTTATTAGGTGTACACAGCATAATAAAAAGGGCATGTATGCACATACAGGGAGGGTGTTGGTGCATATGTGTATGTCTACATGAGAGGCACCTTGATACTTAACAGGGTGCCGAACAGCCCCAGTCCCTGTTGGACTCCATGACAGCTGCAGACAGCACCCTTTGAAAGCCATGCTGGTTATTTCTATCATTCATCCTTCCTGTCAGTAACAGAGTTTGTCTTTACATTTGTGCATAGCAAAGAGAAAAACAGAAAATGTACATGTGATCCTTTTTGTAACCAGTGCTTATTTGTGGGTCAAATCTTATTAGATTAGTTTGGTAAGGGAGCCTGAGGAATTTCAGTGATTACAATATCTGAGAAAGATGATCAGGACTGGGCAGTTTGTCCTTGCAGCAAACGAGCTGGTCTGTATTTTTAAAAATAAGGTATTTAGGTTGCTTGTGCACTAGTATGTGTGTACACATGAGCACTAAAGCTGTGTGGGGAGATGGTGCACAGAATATCTTCTCTGCCCACGCATGCACTCGAAGACCAGACTTGGAGTTATGCTACAGACAGGTTCCTTATCCTGCCTGTCCAAGCCCCTGCCATCATGTTCTGTAAGCTATTCCACATTTTCTGG
The DNA here is from genome assembly GCA_013400375.1 of Thinocorus orbignyianus. Lineage (NCBI taxonomy): Eukaryota > Metazoa > Chordata > Aves > Ciconiiformes > Thinocoridae > Thinocorus > Thinocorus orbignyianus. The sequence continues at coordinate 95,404 of VXBW01003341.1, forward strand.
TAAACATGATGCAGTTAAACCCAAGTAATTGATTGCAGCCTACACAAATGCTCCATAAGGTTCACCATAAATCTGTGAATGTCACACGTTGTCTTTGGTGTTATCACTCAATGATGTGAATGCATTTCTGTGGGGCAACAGGAGTTGCCGTTTTGTTCAGGATGTCATTGACTACAGGCAAAGGAGAATTTCTTCTGATGACTGTAGGTTGATGCAGCAGGGCAGTAAGATGCCTTTCCAGTGCCTTCGTGATGCCTGCTTTTTTTTCTTTTTGCTGCAAAGCTGAGGAATTCCTTTATCATGTTAACTGTTTCCAAGCTAACTGAATTATGCTTCTGCATTAAATTCTCTAAGCAGAGCCTTTTGGAAAGCCAATTCTGGGAATTGTCTACTTCATCTGATTTATTTTGATACAATTGTTGCTAAACTGAATTTTATCATCACTCACAGGCAAAAGTGAAATGTTTCCAGGGGGTGCAGTGGGGTAAGCCCCTTGTCTGGTGTAAACTGGTACCAAGTTCAGCCGTGCTATGCTGATTGCCACTAGTGGAGGTTCAGTCTTGCTGCACAGACTTCTGGAGTGACACACAAGAAAATGAACTATTCTCCTTTATTATTTAGCTCACAGCCTGGAGCAACAGCAGTAATCACACAGGAAGTTAAGGGGAGACCAGGGCACAGAAATTTAAAATGGCAGCTTTCTCAGCTAAAAGCACAGCCAGACTTAAAGTCTGTAAACCTGTGTGTAAGGATGAGCGTCAAGATATGATAGGACCTTCTTTACCTCTCTACTCCCCTCCATTCAGTGGCATTACTTGTAATCAGAGGAGAAGTATGGTGCCTTTGCTGAACTGGTCACAGTGACTGCTGCTCCAAGAGCTGCCTCTCCCACCTCACTGTGCCACCAAAGAACTGTCTGCTGAGAGACTTGGATGAGGTGATGGCAGAGGTCGATCTGGATTGCAAACTTCACCTTCATTGCTGCTAGACCCTTCCTAAACAGAGAGAGGGCAGCCACTCCCCAGACTATTAAAAAAAAAAAAAAAAAAAAAAAAAGCACTGGGTGTATTTCACTTTCTTGGTGGACACTGCATTTTCTTTTCATGTTTTGTTCAGGGTTCTGGTTGCGTGTTACTTTGTGGGGTGCTGACCAAAATCATATTTGGCATGCCAGGCTGCTTTGTTCATTTGAAAAGCTGTGTGTCCTGCCCCTCCCTGCCAAGGCTCTCCCTGACCTCACCCTGGTTTCTCTGAGCCTTTGCAAGCCAGGGGCTCCAAATCTTCTATGAATATTGTCCCCTAGTCTGATATGGCTACACAGTCTGGCTGATACAGCCCAAAATAAATGCATCTATTGGATGCAGGGGGAATTGTAGTGAGAAAGGATGAGGCTGAGGTACTTAATGACTTCTTTGGCTCAGTCTTTAGTAGTACGACCAGTTGTTCCCCAAGTACCCAGCCCTCTGAGCTAGAAGACAGGGATAGGGAGCAGAATTAAGCCCCTGTGATCCAAGGGGAAAGGGCTAGCTACCTTCTGCTTAGACACACACAAGTCTATGGGGCCAGATGGGATCCACAGAAGGGTACTGAGGTAGCTGGTGGATGTGCTCACCAAGACACTTTTCATCATTTATCAGCAGTCCTGACTAACCAGGGAGGTATCAGTTGAATGGAGGTTAGCAAATGTGATGCCCATCTACAAGAAGGGCTGGAAGAATGATCTGTGGAACTACGGGCTACAAAGAAGACGTTGAGATTTTGGACCCTGTCAAGAGAAGGGCAGCAAAGCTGGTGAGGGGTCTGGAGCACAAGTCTTATGAGAAGTGGCTGAGGGAACTGGAGTTGTTCAGCCTGGAGAAAAGGAGGCTGAGGGGAGTCCTTGTTGCTCTCTACAACTTCCCGGAAGGAGGTAGTAGCGAGGTGGGTGTTGGTATCTTCTCCCAGGCAACAAGCGACAGGAGAAGAGGAAACAGCTTCAAAAGTTTCACTAGGGGAGATTTAAATTGGATATTAGGAAAAATTTGTTCACTGAAAGTGTTATCAAGCATTGACTGAGAAGGGAAGGCTGAGAAGGGAAGTAGTTGAGTTGCCAACCCAGGAGGTATTTAAAAGACATGTAGTTGTGGCACTTAGGGACATGGTTTTGTGCTGGATGTTGCAGTGCTAGGTTATTGATTGGGCATGATGATCTTAAACGTCTTTCCCCCCCCCAAACAATTCTATGATTCTGTTATCCATTTTCCTTCAGAAGTGCTGGGTTTAATATGCTTCATTGCCTGAATTCTGTGGATATCAACTAATTCTGTGCAAAACATAAATTCAGGTCAATAAGACCAGGTTTGCCTAGGAAGCCCATGTATTTATTCAAAATGCTGTGAGGATGCTGATGTGAGGGTGGTGTGTAAGGATTTCATATCAGGGTTCATTAAAATCTGCTCTGGAGAAACCTTTGAAAATAGTATCTGGGTTAATCCTGTGTCTGCAGTATCTGGGTTGATCCCACAAGTGTAACAGCTTGAGTTCACCCAAAGACATTCATGCCAGGATTCAATGGTTTTAGTTCATTTTTGTGCAGTGCCAAAGCAATTTTCTTTTAAAAATACACTGTGTAAAATAGCATGTTTGGTTACCTAATAAAGGTTCTGAGAGCTACAGGGGGTCGGTTAATTTCAGACAATTTTATTCATGTAGGAAAAATATCTAATAGAAATAGTTTATTGCAAATGTTTATGCTGGATTACCTACAGTTTTCAAGTTGCTGATGCCAATTAGACCCCTGGCAACATGATTTCACTCTGCTACCAGTTCATTCATTTTTCCCCTGTTACATACCTGACTGAAAAAAAAAAAAAAAGGTAGTGGTGGCCACTGCCCTACCATTTTAGGCAGAACAGCCCAGTAAATGCTAGAGTCAGTAAATATCAACACTGAATGTGAACAGGCTTTTGGCAACATGTCTTGCAAAGCAAAGGCTCCTGAGAACAAGGCCAATGGCATTAAGGCTGAGGACAAGGAGAAAAACTTAGCTCAGCTATCAATGCTCTGTGTGTGTTTCTGGGTTGATCAAGTGAAACCCTCCAGGTGTTGAAAGTCTGAAGTAGGAGAGAGTCTGGAGTAGCATAGGCTCTAAAAATGTAATGCCTTTGTTGTTGGCAGTGAAAGCCATGTCACCTCTCCATGAATCACTGGAATGTAGGGATGTTTTTGAGTATGGAGCATGCACGGGGTACTTCAGGGCCACCAGGGCACCCAGTTGAATGCAGGTGTATTTGTCTATGTTACAATCTGATACTGCATTGAAAAGGTCTTTGATGTTGGAAAACATATGAAGGTGCTTCAAAGTCCCATTTTTTGAGCCTGAACATGCTGTTTTCCTCTGATAAGAGGAAATTTGCAACAGGTCTCCTTACAGGTCTCCCTAATCTTTAATAGCAAAATTATCCTTCTTCTTTCATATAACATGAGGTGTGTTTTGTTTTGGTTTTCAGCTGTAGACAGAGTTTAAACTTCATTCATGCATCAGCAGTTCATTGGCTGTACTGTTATAAACAGAGTTTGCCATGTGTGGAAATGGGAGGTGTTACCAGCTTCTGTAGTTTGAAATCAGAAGTATGTCCAAAATTCACTTTTAGCAAACACACTGTCTTCAGTATCCATCAACATGGTGTGGTTTCTTGAGGAAGACAATAATTGCTTATGATTGATTAGTTACACTGCAGAGATAACCTGTAAGCAGCAGGTGCTTTTAAGAACTTGTTCAACTTGGCAGCAGTTGGGCGGGCCCGTTTTCATGGAGATGTTTACTATTTCAAATGAACTCTAGGGTAGAAGCATTTCTTCCAAGATCTGGCTGCCTCTGTAGTTAGTTCAACAGAATTTCTATAATTGTTTATTGTAGCTCTGTTTGATGCTGGCTGGTAATAAAATAAACAACACGGAACCTCCTAATTGAATGAAAAATTACTTTTCTGCTGTTATTTTAACTATTACAATAAATCCATTTAGCACAATTACTTTCTTTCTGGAGTGGTATAAATATTAGGGACCTATTTCTGTTAACATGTGCTTCTCAAATGCTGCAGTTCATGAACACTTAATCTATAACACAATTACATATTACCTCTGAAGGAAAGACTTCTTATGTTAAAGAGATTTTATTAGGGTATGGTTTTAACTGAAACTATCTTATCTATAAATAAATTTTAATTTTATTGTTCCACAGTTATATTGCTATCCTCAATTTATTCTAGTCTTGAAATAACTGCTGTCAGAGGATATAAATAGATACATGCATCTATCTATCCATATATATATGTATATATTATGTATATATAAGTATATGTGTATGTAACAGCGTGAAAAAATAGAGATAGCTTTTGTGAATGAAGGAATCTTGTTATTTCTTTATGTTGAATACCTTTATGATTTTCAAGTAAATTAACCCTTTAACTGAATGGTGACTCTGTCAAGCACACCATAAATGTGTTATGATATCATGGAGAGTCTCCATTCTCTACAGGGTCAGTGCAATGACCCCAGAAGCTGTTCCTATTAATAGTCAAGCACTTCTTCTGGTATGTGATGTCTGCTATGACAGTCCTAGGCTGACCCTCTGTTTTTAAGGCACTGGAGTCCACCACACCTCTGTAAGACTGGAAGGTCCTGTCATCTCCATTTCCCAACTGCAGTTATGGGGCGTGGAGTGGTTAAGAGCTAATTTGGACAGAAATTTCCATTTCCAGATCACAGGGGACCCCTGTTCATCCCATTCTGTGCATTAGCATTTCTGGGCTGACACCCACCTTGCCTTGGGCAGCTCATCCTCCCACCAGGATTTACGCTGGGAAGTGGTAGGCTCTCTGTCTCTCTGCTAATGTGTTCTATGATCCAGAAGAGAAATACAGATTCGTTAGGCCAGATAGGGAGTGGGAGAGGGAATAGGACTGCACAGCCTAAGGATTCAGGGCACTTGCTCTTTCTGAATTGCTTACCAAACCTTAGGATTTCCTTGCTGGGAAATAGCATTTGGAAAGGAGGTGTTTGAAAAATAAGTATATGTTTTCTTTTCAAGTAATCATGAAACAAAATCCCTATTCCCAGAAAATTTTTTTTTAGCCATAATAGAATAATTTCTCCAGCCCAGCTATACAAATTGACTACCCTAAAGAGATGAAAGCTTTAGTCCTTTAACTCATGTTTCCTACCTGCTTGCACATTGTTGCCACACAGCTGAATATACTGTAATTATTCTGGTATAATACCTCTGAAAGAATGCTTTTTTTTCAGCAAAAATTTGTTGTTGTATGAGTTGTACTTCAAACTGGGGAAGAGTTATCCTGGGATGACTATGTAAGTGAGTGTCCTCCTACGGGCAGGACTTCATTGAAACTCATCAAAATTTGCACTCTCATTTCTACCAGTAGCAAGGTACTTCGAGCAGCTTGCTACCACTCTGGCAGTTTTTTGTTTTAACCAGGCTATGTCAAAGTAGCTAAAGGACATTTACAGTTCACTCCCAACTCAGCCCTTCCTAATGACCTGATACATGCTAAAAAATTCATTCACGTGACTTGAATCCAGCTTTTAAAACAATGAATATAACACTATTTGATATCAGAAAATAAAGGAATCTCTGAAAAATAACTTTTCTTTTAGCCTTTTTTGACTCATGTATGTATGTGGGAAGGAGTGATAAACTGAAGCCGAGGATAGGCTGAAGGTAGAGAAATTATTCTATCAGAACATAATAGTAAAAGCAACTGTCGTTGTGTAGCAGTGATGGCAACTTGCAAAACGTATTTGGTTTGGGGGTAGAGAGTTGCCAGTTTTCAAAATCTCGGATTGTTAGCTATTCAAAAAATTAATTTTTTTTTTTCTTCTCTCAAACCCATGCTTTACTTCTTTTGAAAACGTGAAGTGAGCACTCATAGGGAAAACCAAAACACATCTAAAGATCTGGCTGCAGGAGGTAGCAGTGTGATCAAACTCTTTCCATGTGTGTTTCTGTGAAAGTGGGTCTTACTCAGATTTTCAGTCCAATTACACAAAGTCCAGAAACTTCTGCTAGTGTGAAGCTATTTCTTACTGCAGCTCCAATATTTCCTGGGAAACAGAGACGTTCTCACAGAGTCATAAAGTAATTTATGTGTGAGGGGACCCTGGAGATTTCCTTGTGCCCCCGCTGGCTGGACCAGGTTGCTGCCATGCCCATTCTTGTCCCATTACATCTGGATTCTTGCCCTGGATGGAGGTCCGATGGTCCCCCTGGGAGACCTGCTCCCAGATCAGGTCACCATCCTGAGGACTACATTTGCCCTCATTGCGGCATATGCTTTTGCAAGCTGTGTCCCTGCACTGCCAGTGTGTGTGCACTGCTGGGACAGCCTGGTCCCCTCATCCCTCCCCTCTCCCCTGCAGCAACCACGGGCAGTTGTTTATTGTTTATCCTCGTTGTGGTGCTTAATCTCACCACAAGGAAATGTCAAATAATAGGACAGAGCCAATGTTGTCTTCCACCACGAAGAAATCTGAAATCTTAAATAGACTTTGTAAAAAGAGATACTGAAAAATAAACCCCCAACTCTCCAACGTAGGTATCAGCATCTTTATTTTCACCTGTTACTTCAAGCAGAACCTTCTGGTAGCCCAGATGTGTAGAAAATATATAGAGAGAAAAGCTCGTGTTTGAGTTACCTTTCATCTTACTGTTATTTTTTGTCTCTATGCCATCTCAAGTCTTTAATGAATATTAGGTACTCTTCCCTTGTGTCAGGCTCTATCTGTGATCCCCATGGTGAAAGAAGTCTGTGCAGACCAGGGCTCTGTGGCTGATGAATAATCTAAGCAAGAGAGATACAAGCTTTGTGGCTTCTCTCATAGAGTCTTCACAACATCTTTTGCTGTGGTGGCCTTCCCTGCAGCTGAGCGACATTGGGGTTTATATCTTCTTCTTCATCTTTGTATGGAAACAACTGTCTGTTTGGTTTACAAAGTTAAACAAAATATGGGACCTGAGCAATTTAAAAGCAACACACACAAAATATTTACTCTGGTGATCTTGCTAATGGATGGGAAGCTTACTCTGAGGATGTAAAACTATTGGTGCGTTTTACCCCCAAAGCATTCCTAATTGGCTCGCTCTCTGTACAGCTGCAATTTCTGTTCCTGAGAGTTTTTAAACAGACAGGGCATGAGACCTTCATGAAGGAGCTACACTATCATCACACCTATGCCTTGGGTAGCTTGCCACAGATGTGCCTTGCCCATGCAGCCGCAGCTCTGGTGGCACATGGCTTACTCTGCAGCCATGCTCTTGTATCCCCTTGCTTTACCACAGGGGCACCCACCTGAGATCTAACCCTTCCAAAGTGAACACAAATCATGCCAGATAGCTATCTCCAGCTTCCCTCAGTCACTTCCGCAGTGACATTGCACTGTTTAATCCCATCTGCTCTGTTGCTGTGCTAAATGTATGGTTGGAGAAGGAGCAGTGACTGAGTAAACACTCGGGGGAGCTGAAGGGCTGTCAAATGCACCAGCGACAGCAAAGAAACAATGGGGAAGAGATTATCCTTTCAAAGTCTTTTGGCTGCTGTGATTACAGATGGTGCTTATCATACTACTGGCCATCATCTATTTTTATTTACTGATTTACAATTCTTTTACTCCTCTCTCCACCTGCACCCCCTTCTGCCCCTACCCAGTGGCTCACTGGTGCTGTAGCAAACCTCTGTCACCCCAGGAGCTATGGGGAAAGAGGAGATAGGCTTCTTCGGAACAGGCAGGACACCAGTCCCTTCTATGAGCAGACTGCCTTGGAGGCATCAGGAGACTTTTTAGCAGTTCTGAATCAAGGTCTGAGGACCAGCGATCCTGAGCTTAGGGGTCTGTTGCAGTAAATGTTTTATGAAAATGGAATAATCGGGCAAGTGACAGAGTAGCTGATGACCTGTGTGATTGAGAAGGAACTTTGGAAGATATAATGCCATCAGTCTCCAATGCCTGGTCCCAAAAGGTTGTCAGTTATACCAGGCAGGTCTTAACATGTTTGAAAAAAGTTAGTTAATCTGTTTTAATGTTCTGTGCGATGAATACACATTAACCGACTGCTGGAAAATGCTTGTGACTCTTGGTCTAAATGTATGCTTCATAAAAAAAAAAAAAAAAAAAATTAAGACATCAGTTCCTTAAGGTATTTCTAATAATTATTTTGTTTGTTTCTTGAACAAAGAATAACAAGAAACTTGCAATTCACAGGATAATATTTAATCTACTTTATAAATATCCTATTGGATCTTGGACTGGCTAAGCTCTTTTTTTTGTTGGATTATACTTATGTTAGTTATGACATCGTAACTGAAGTTAAGAATACAATCAAGCTGCAAGTTTTTCAGCATGATTTAATTCCCTAATCTGGGCAATGTTTGAGTCATGTCCGTGTATCATGCAGACATACTCCTTAGGCTAGAACAAGTATCTTAGATGCCTGGAAAGGCAATGGAAAGTTTTGCTGCTATGCAAAACCAGATCATATCAGCAAGTTGGAAATGGCTGCTTGTTCTGTTCCAGGGCCAGTCATGCAGTACAAGGCCACATCCATCTTGCAGCAGAGCAAAGTGATATCTCTTGTGTTTGCTGAGGACCACATCTCTCCTCCTTTTTGCAAGAAGACTCTTACTGAAACCTCATGTGGGAAGACTCTGCATTAGTCTGGGCAAAAAGTCAGACTTTTCTGTTCACCTACTGGAAAATTAATATTGATAATATCAGTTGATAATATTAATATTGATAAATTGATAGTATTACTGTTGATTAATATTGATACTACAGTATCAATCAGGAATACATTTTCAGGAGCTGCTTATTTTGAGATGGACCTACCTGTCATACTGCTTATGACTACAGCCATTCTCTGCGTTTGTGGTTAAGGGCATCTAACATTAACGAGCTGCTCACTACAGCCATGCTAACAATTTTTTTTCTCTGTTTTCTGGAAGACAGGGAAAGGCCAGCTGGAAAAGGAACAAGTCTTCCTATCATCTCAGTACATGTCCCAGTAACCTCTTTGCTAATGCTGGCAATTGCACTGCACACCAGTAGGTCAGACTCAGACCTGCTGGGAAACCTGCACTAGCTGGGTTCGGGCCAGCTGGATGGCAGGGGAAGCTGCCTAAAAATACAGCAAGCAAGAGATGCAGCGTTTGGAGCAGTCGAGGGAACACAGTAGAAGTAAAAAGGGAGGAATGCCAGAGGAATTTCAGTGGTGGTCATTCTTGCATTTGTGTTCATTGCCAACTCATTTTTATTGAGCCAGGCAGGGCAGACCCTGCTCCTCCAGGAAGCCCCCCTTAATTTTGCTGATCCACTGCTGCTTCCAGAGCTCCAGATCTGCCTGGAAAACTCAGCCTTTTTGTACCAAGGAAGCCTTCTGAAATGCAAAGAGCAAATCTGAAATGCAGCCAGATATGCTAGCATCCTAATGAGAGTGTTCGTGGGTAATATCTGACTGCCACACTGCCAGGTGAAGGAGGAGGCTTATTGCACTTTTTTAGTGCATGGGCTGGTTATATGCAGATTTTAGAATATGAAGAACCAACCTCCTGCATTCACCCTTCTTCCAGGTCAGAAATACTGAAGGCATGTAGGGAGAAAGTAATTTCATAATAATAAATTATTCCAGCTCCAAATAGCTGATGTCTGGTGGCTTTCAAACCTCAAAACCCAATGACTTTTGGCAAAATTTCAATTTGGCAAAGATTTCAGTAAAAGTGCCTTTGATGTAGCACTACTGATTTCAGTGGAATTACACCAGGGATCATTACTGCCCATTTTGCAGAGAAGAGCATCATTACCCTGAATGGTCCACGTCCAGTAGTGTTTCTCAAGAGCAGGCACATTTTACTGGAGGAGGCTGTCTTGGGTCAACTTTTGACCTTTGTTTCTCCTCAGTATTATCAGCTTTCTTGAAAATTACTCAGCAGCCAGAGGAGTGTTCCACTTTACTAAGCACTGCTCTCAAGGAGAGAGAGCACTGATTGCCCCTCTAACCACTTGTAAATTAAAAAAAAAAAAAAAAAAAAAACAACCAACCCAAAACTGCTTGAAGAAACTACCTCAAAAGGTAGCAGCACAGCAAGGAGTGGTTTTTATCTAGCAAATGCATCTGGGCCTCAGGTTAATGCACTGCCACACTTCATGTGGGACTGGAAATGTGCTATTCCTTATACACAATGTTTATAGAAGTAGGTCTGAAATCAGGAAGGCTGATGAATTAATCAGTCATCATAAGCAGGGGCTCCAGAGGTTGTGTGTAATGGGCATAATGGTATATGAAATATACCATTGTGGTATAATACAATGTCCCCCAATACTTAAACCTTTGATGGAACTTTAAAGCAAAATGCAGTATTGAAAGTAAAGATGCAGCACTGAAAGTTGGCCGCTGACACAAAACTGGACGGGGTGTCTGACACATAAGAAAACTGTGCCCCCATCCAGCAAGACCTGGACAGACTGGAGAGTTGGGCAGAGAAGAACCTGATGAAATTCAACAAGGGCAAGTGCCGGGTCCTGCACCTGGGGAGGAATAACTCCCTGCACCAGTACTTTTACAGGTTGAGGGCTGACCTGCTGGAGAACAGCTGTGGGGAAGAAGGCCTGTGAGTCCCTGTGGACAACAGGATGACCATGACTCAGCAATGTGCCTTTGTGGCCAAGAAGGCAAATGGCATCCTGGGGTGCATCAAAAGGATTGTGACCAGCAGATCGAGGTAGGTTATCCTGCCCCTCTGCTCTGCCCTGGTGAGGCCCCATCTGGAGTTCCATGTNCAATGCATCGTTAATTCTGCTATGTGCATTTGAGGGACTTTACATTATTTCCTTGCTAGTGCTGAACGTAAACAACATAACCCTTGGGCTTTACTGTCCTGAAGCATGAAACTGTGCGCCACATTTATGGCCATCACTGCAGCTACCACATTCAAACACTTGGCATGATTTTGTTCTCTCCTGTCCAACATCTGTTCACTTATTTCTGTCCTCACCATGACCTGGTCACAGAATTATGACCTGCTTTTTTTTTTTTTTTT
>VXBW01003341.1:106499-142909 GCA_013400375.1 Thinocorus orbignyianus
TTTTTTTGCACAGTGCAGAAAAGGCAGTCTGCTTTCCTACACTTGAACAAAATAAATGTGGAACTGCCAGTTATCTCTGCAATCTCACTTGTGTTCAGAGAAACCAAGTCACCTGAGAGAACGGTGGTGACCTAGAGCATCACAAGCCCAGTGCCCTTTCCACTTCAGTAACAGAGAGCCTTTAATCTAATTTCTACTGAAGAATTTAGCCCTGAAGAAATTGTACTCCTGCAGTAAATGAAGGAATACTTATACCAAACTATATATAGAGTAGCTGTTGTAGTACCAGTGAACTGGTGCCTTCTGAAAGTACAGCATATTCACATTCCAGTATTGGAATGAGCTGTACAAATGCTGGCATTTTTACAATAGTATATCTGGCCACTCTGGGAACACTTTATCATTTTGACAATGTCTAATCATGTGGCACAACTTTGGTGCATAAAAGGAGCTCCAAGATGCAGTAAAGAGTTAAAGCTTGTAACAGACAGTGAAGGAGGAGCAGCGCTGAAATACTAGCTTGTGGCCATTTTAGTCACAGACTTAAGTAAAGCAAATGCACAACATTGTTAAGCAGGAGGAACTCGTACAGCTATCTATTTTTAGGCTACATCCTCGTGCAGGCGTTCTCCTTTTAGCAGATTTGAGAAACACCCTCTATGCTCCCTGGGATAATATTTTGCAAAATTTTTTCAGAAGCATAACCTGGATTTTGTAGCTGTGGAGGACAGATGGCAGTGAACCGTCTTTTGTTTCCAAGGCACATCAGGCTCTGGTTTGCATCTGGCTGGACTGCCTTGATGCTGACTGCCTCACTGGAGTGTCTTGTATCCAGGAGCTGTGCCCAAGCACCCAATGCAGCTCCACCACCTCTTCCCTAGCACACCCTACCCACCCTGGGTCTCACCATGTGTGCCAAAGCCTTCCTCTCAAGTTTCTGATGAAAATGTCCTGGGAAAGGTTTGCTCAAAGCAGGTGAAAAATTCTTCCACCCCTACCCGTTGCCTCAGCACCATTTCAGTCATCTGATGGGATGGAGAAAATGTTTCCCGGACAGTGAGACAGTTCGTGCAGTCCTCTGATGTGTGCCTGCCTGTTTGCCTATTGTATCTGCAATGGGTGTATAAATACACATAACCTCAATAGCCTGGCAAACAGAACCTCTGAATTTTAAGAATTGCTTCTTATAAATGTTTCCATTTCTCAGAGTCTTCTTGTCTGGATTCCTCAGTGTAGTATTTAATGAATGCCTTAATTTTCATCTTAAAAAGGAGAGCCAGAAACATCAAAGCTACCAGCTTTCCTGTTTTAGATAAAATATGCTGACATTTCACCCAAGAAGGAGGATTTTTAGTAGATCATAGCATTCTTGTCTCTAAATATGTCTTTTTAAAAATCCCATTGATGCTTTCCAGTTTCAAATTCATGCTATTAATAGGTCAAAAGAAGAGGCTTCTAGGAGAAAGAAACCATGTGATTTTGTAGCTTAAATGTTTCACATAAACAAAGACCCAAAAAAAAGCTGCACAACGTATCTTGGTTTTGGTGTACAGCTGTTGTACTGAAGGGACTGGCTTCTCCCTCTCTGAGCATCAGCATGGAGATTCTGTGAAAGCGCATTGAAAAAAAGCCTGGATTTTATCTGTCCTCCTGTAGCAAATGACGAGTGACTGTTAATTGAATGTCTTCGGTGCTGTCCAAGGAGCACTTTGCCAAAGGCTTTAGTCAGACTGCTGGAGCTATATCTAAAACAGGTTTAAAACAGAGAAGGCTGCCTTCAATCTTTAGAGTTTGGTGTTTAGAAACTTTGGGGCTTTTTTCCAGCTGAGTATCATTCGGGATTTCAGATTTGAGACGCAGCTCAGGATGACACATGTAGCAACATAGTTCTGCATGCAACTGCCCACATTTCTTTTTAAAGAAAAGATAACAATTTTCTAAAGTGCAATCAGCCTTCACATTGCTTTACACTGGATCTAGCCCAGCAGATAACCGCCAAGTTGTGCTACTGAGATCTCTTAAACGCCAAAGCACAGGCTGTTCAATACTTAGCACCTCAGGGCCTGTAAATCCATCTTTTGACTGCCTCACTTTTTTTCTTGGTACATGTGATGACTCGGGAGTCCTCTGCTGGGGGGACATTTCAATAACACATTGGACCTAAATGAGCTGATGAAACTTCTGGGCAGGAATCAGTGAGGTTGAACAGGAAAGCAAAGCTCCCACAGAGAAATCTCACTACCAGCCTGCAAAATGCAGCAGAAAGTACTAGTAGATGGTAGAGGCAGAAAAAGGAGAAGCAAACTGCAGAAACTGTGTCTGTAGACAGCCATACTTAATGTTTTGTGAAATAACAGTTTGGAGGCCACGAGCAAAGCTGAGTTCAGCAGGGTAAAGTGTGTCTCCAGCACCAGCGAGTTAGACTGCTGAACATGACTGCATGGTACAAGAGCACAAGACATTTTATGTCGTGCAAGAATCCTAATTCAGGTAGAAATCACTTAAAACCCACCTAGAAATCCTCTGGTGCACAGCACCATTAAAGCCAGGGAAAGCTGGAGTCATTTATAAAGTCTAATTCGCTGGTGTGTTTTGCATTGCTTTCTGTCTGCTGCCTTATTAAAATCTAATTGCCTGATGTGAAATAGGCCATGGAGTGACAAGAATAGTTTGTGCATAGATACTATGTCTATATATACACTCAAAAACTAACAAGTAAGCCTTGGCTGTCATGTCAAAAATATTTCTATTTTGGGCTGGGTTTGAAACCTACTTTTGGTGGTGAATGTTTTTCCGTTATACATAATTTGCAAAAGTCAGGTTCAATTCCAGTGACAAACATGGCATTGAAAAGACTCATACTGTGTGTTTGGGCAGCCTCTGAATCTCAGTTTTTTTGAACCGATTATTTCCTTATTAGCTTCTCTTTGCTGGAGAGGATGCATCCTCTCACAGCTGGTTCCTTGAACTAGCACTGCAAGTTGCTTTGGAAATTCAAAACAAAGGCTTCCCTTTTCTGGTCTGTGTAAGGCACTGGTTTGGTCAGCCCCTTGGCTGACTGTTTCTTCCACCATCTCCATTTCCACCTTGCCAAGGGGCGAAGTCCTGCCTGGCTTTGGGGTCCTGATCTTTTGACGGCGGCTTGTCCTGTCTGCCAACTGATCTGTCGCCTCCCTCTGGCAGGATTTGGGCCAAGCAAGACGCAGAGCCTGATGTGCTCCTTAAAGGATTGCTTGCAACCAGTGCATCTCCACTGGAGGCCTCCCCTGAGTGAGCTGCAGCTTGATTAGTGGTCTGCTGAGGCTGTAACAGTGTTCTTGGTGTAGAAAGCAAATCAAAACTCCCAGGAGTTATTCTACTGGGTGTAGGCTGTTGCTGCTCTCTGCAATAGTGTTGCTGCGCCCTGGGATTTCCATGGTTTCTGGAAGACTTTTATTCATTTATTTTGGTTTGTGTCTGGCTAAGAGGAGATGTGTGTGCATGTGAATGTGTCTGTCCGCATGCCTGTAGATGTATGGGGACAAATCTGTGGTATAAGTCAAAAATAATATCTTTTATTAATTTAACAGCAGGCTGATTTTATCCTCCATGAGACACATTACATTTAGAGCACGCTGGTCTTTTGTTTTAGAAGCTTAAGGTTTATTGTATTAGTCCTTCCAGGACTTGCTTTATCATTCACAATTGATTCACACTTTTGTTCAAAGATTTCAGTTCTTGCAGGACTGGCTAATTTCTGTGGTTTAAACTCTCATTTTTATTAGGAACTAAAAATAACTTCATATTAATACAGTGATGGTAAATCAATTATACTCTGTAAAACTGACACTCCTATATCTGGAACACCTGACGTATGGATAAACACCTGATGGGTTGCCTGAAATCAACTATCTAAAGCAGTAATCAGAAGTTCAGTGGGGTCAACTTAATATTCAGAAGTGGAGACAGCTCCTTCTCAATCTTCAGATGTTTTTGTTCAGTCTGTTCCTAAAGTTTGGGGTTTTTTACCTTACAGTCAAAAGCTCTTCGGGAAAAATGGCTGCTACAGGGAATTCCTGCTGGCTCTGCAGAAGAGGAGGAAGCCAGAAGGAGGCAGTCAGAAGAGGATGAGCTGAAGGTGAAAAAGCTGGAAGAAAACATACACAGGTAGGGACAGTTGTCCTTGCTTTGCCTAAGAACAGTCACTCCCATTAAGGCCAGAGACCTTCCTTGCCTGGGTCCCCCTCTCTGGCAGCAGCTCATAGGGAAGAATATAAAAGGCAAACACACATACAGCCAAAGGTGCCCAGAATTTGTCTCCCAGATGTCCATGGTGTGCACGGTGGTGCCATCAGAATGTATTTGTGTTTAATAGACTTTGATAGACTTATCTCGCAAGAAAGCTAAATAGAGGGCTGAGCTCCCCCTTCAGATGCATGTGTATGACTTGGCCAACACTCAAGAGATTCTCCATTGCTTTACGCCTCCTACAGCCAAAAAGAGTTCAAAGAGGGGCGGCAGTCTTTTGCACTCACTGTTCACTGGTGCAAATGACTTTTCAAAATGCAATTGCAGATGCCACCAGCAGATCAAATATCTACTGCTGTCAGAAGCAAGGTTTGACCATTAGAATTATTTCCTTTTATCAGTTTCTCATTGCAGTCTGAGCTGACATTTGTCCTCTTTTTTGTATTTTCCTTTGTTTTGCTGCAAAAAAAAAAAAAAAAAAGGGTTCTAAAGCTCATTAAAAAAATGCTTTTATCCCTCATGGAACAAACTCCAGAGCTGCTGCTTCTGCCATTTAGGCTGTGTGGATTTAAAGATTTTTCAACTGGAAGAAAATTGGGAAAAGATAGGCAAATGTATCAGCTAAGGGAGATAAGTGAGAGAGCAAAACAAACAGGACCAATAGTGCAAGGGTTGAAGTATTAGTCTAGCATCTGGTGAACTCACTGTGCCTTATGCCAGGTTTCTTGTGAAATTTCTTGGAGAAATCATTAAGAATGTTTCTTTGGGGACGTACACAAGCAAACCTACCCTGAGCTTGGACAACATTAAATGGCTTCTTTGTGGAAGTAACAGATCAACATGAATGTAAGAGTTGTCTCATACTACTGGTCTCTGTCTTGTGATTTCTATTAATTAAAACTGATTTGAGACTGTATATTGGGGTTTTTTACATCTGTGGTAACATAAGGCAAGAAAGCTTTTTTTTTTTTTTTAATTTCACATGCTACCTGATGTTTTACTCCATAAATTAATGCAGTAGATGGCAAGACTACACGAACTGAACTTCAGAAGTACCTACTGTAGTACATATTTCATCTAGTGCTGAATGCTGCAATGTGCCAAGTGCTGACACCGTTGAGCAAAACACATCAGCATGTTCTTAATATTAGTTATGTGAGTACCACTACTGAAGGCAATGAAAACTGCGCTGCTTAATTGGTTCAAAGTGTAGGACGAAAGTCTCTGTAAAATCTCTGCCCCTGTGGTTTGTTTTTAGTTCCTTAACCACAGCAATGAAACACAATCTTTCAATATTTAGGAATTAACAGAACTTTCTTCTGCTGGGACCACCTATCTGTCAAATAACAGGTCAGCTGCTTGCTCCTGAGTTAAGAGGACATTTGTTTGACAGACTCACTAGCATGTTTAACTTCCCTGTTAGCTTCCAAAGGGAACTCCAAAGACAGTAAAAAAGTATTTTAATTTAAATGTGAAAATATTACACCTGAACTGTAGAGATAAAACAGTAGAGGTTGAGATCATTAATCTAATTTCAATTTACATCCGTGACAACATGACAAATCCAGAACCTACCAAGATAGACTGAGAAGGCAAAGGGCTGTAGAAGGGGTAAGAAGAAGAGAGATGTCAAGCACATTTTCTGGAAGAGTGAAGTAGAATGAACTCATCCTGAAAGGATATTTTTGCTGCCTGTGCACCACATTTCCCCTCTGCATTTCCAGGAGAGAATCTATTCTTTTGTTCATGTTTTCAGGGTCCCAGTGGTCCTTTGGAAGTGCTCTACGCACTATCTAATGGCACCACTATGAAACAGCCCAAACCCTCTCATTGAGGTTGACAGGACACAGTCTAAGCTGTTTCACCAGGAGGACAGAAAACTACCACAAGAGCAGCCATATCATTGATGCCAGGGGACTGTGTGACCACACTACCACAGATTTTGCATGTTCATTCGAGTCACACCACATCGAACGTGCAAGTTTAGAGCAGCTGCAGTATCATAAGGTCTGTGAAAGAGTCTTGTGTCACATATGCTGGGTATCTCCCAACTGGAAAATATGCAGTCTGTTTTATTTGCTCTAGGAGCAGAGTGAAGCTTACTGGTGAAGGCCAATGCCCAACCTCTGCTGGCTGCCCCTCCTTTAACAAGGGGGAACATGCAGCCTGCCCCTTCCTTTTTCAGCAGAGCATCCATCATCATCTCAGAGAGAAATGTTTTTCCTGCTCACACTGAAGGGCTCAGGAAGGTCACTCTCTCATACCTCTGAGGTTATCAGATGAACAGCAACAGCACAGGAGAAATATCCATCTTTATTTGCAGGCCAAATGTAAAGAGTAGATCTGACAAGCAGAGTGAACTGCAACACTTAGAACAGAAAACTGAAAGAGATAGTGTCTGAGACCAGAATAACATCCATAAATGAGAATGTGGGCTCATGTAGGATTGTACTGTCCAGAAGAGGCAAATATCTCTGCCTTAGGGAAACAATAGAGCTAGCTAAGGGTTTGTAGATAGTCTTGAAGGCCTTGCACATATCAAAAATGCTTCAGTTAAGTATTGCTTTTTTTTAATTCAGTTTTAAGCAACTTCCCTACTAAAATCAGACATTTTGCAAGATGTACACATGCTTGTAGTGTTTATTCTTAAGCTAGTGTAACCAGTTCTCCTTTGTGTGGGAGATGTGTAATTCAAATGGAGAAGCAAAAATGCATGAATGTAAAGACTGCTGTTTATTTATTAGACTTCCATGTTATCACGATGCGAGAAATCACAAGCTTGTAGATTGTAAGGATATGCGCATATGAGTAAACTTAGACATGAGTAAGTGTAATGATTTAATGAGCTCCCTTACCTACAAAAGTGTGTGGAACACAGATGCCTACATTAGTCAGCATTTCTGCACAATTCATGCCAAGAAACTGAAAAAATAACTGCATCGCAAAACCAGAAATGAAGATGAACAAAGAATGCAATACAAATAAATAATATCTTTATGCTGATAGTTACCCAGGACAGGAGGACACAGAAATGCAAGATGCACATACAAGTTAAAAACATAAGCAGTTGAAGATTAAAACAAGTTGCAGGCATATGAATAGCGTAACAGTCAATTACAGACGGAATGATCATTTGATAGTTGGGAATAGCTCCATATATAGAAATGTATGAACATTAAAAATATTCTTCGTATGCAGGAATGCAAAGTGAAAAAACAACATGCAGAGTTTAAGCAGGTTTGGTCCTGAACTGCAGACATTCCTCCTCCCTAATCTGAGTCTTCAGAATAAGATTTCTGATACCCCATTTAAAAATTCTAGTATTGTCTTGCGTTTCTTTTAAAAAGTGGTTGATCAGATGGGGTTCTCTAGCCTGGAGAAGAGAAGGCTCTGGGGCAGCCTTCCAGTACCTGAAGGGGGCCTACAAGAAAGCTAGGGATGTACATCACCCTCAGCAAGTTTACAGACACGAAGCTGTGTGGCATGGTCAACACACTAGAGGGAAAGGATGCCATCCAGAGGAACCTGGACAGGCTTGAGAGCTGGACCCATGCAAACCTCATGAAGTTCAACCAAACCAAGTGCACAGTCCTGCACCTGGGACATAGCAATCCCAGGCATAAGTACAGTTTGGGCAGAGAACGGCTGGAGAGCAGCCCTGAGGAAAAGAACTTGAGAGTCCTCAAAGACGAGAAGCTCAACATGAGCCAGCAATGTGTGCTGGCAGCCCAGAAAGCCAACCACATCCTGGGCTGCATCAAAAGAAGCATGGCCAGCAGGTCAGGGGAGGTGATTCTCCCACTCTACTGTGCTCTCATGAGACCACACCTGGAGTGCTGCATCCAGCTTTGGAATTCTTAACACCGGAAAGACATAGACCTGTTGGAATGGGTCCAGAAAATGGAATGTGCCATGGAATGGAATGGGCCATGAAAATGATTGGAGGGCCATGAATATGATCAGAGGGCTGGAGTGCTTCTGCTATGAAGACAGGCTGAGAGAGTTGGGGCTATTTAGCCTGGAGAAGAGAAGGCTCCGGGGAGACCTGATAGCAGCCTTCCAGTATCTGAAGGGAGCCTACAGGAGAGCTGGAGAGGGACTCTTTGTCAGGGAGTGCAGTGATAGGACAAGGGGTAGTGATTTTAAGTTGAAAGAGAGGAGATTTAGATTGGATTCTAGAAAGAAATTATTTTCTTTGAGGGTGATGAGGCACTGGAACAGGTTGTCCAGAGAAGCTGTGGATGCCCCATCCCTGGAAGTGTTCAAGGCCAGGCTGGATGGGGCTTTGAGCAACCTGCTCTGGTGGGAGATGTCCCTGCCCATGGCAGGGGGGTTGGAACTCTGTGACCTTTAAGATCCCTTCCAACTCTAAGCATTCTGTGATTCTATGACTATTTACAAGGGCATGTAGAAATAACATGAGGGGCAATTGTTTTAAACTAGAGCAGGGTAGGTTTAGTTTAAACATTAGGGAAGAAGTTCTTTACAATGACGGTGGTGAGACACTGGAAGAGGTTGCCTTGGGAGACAGTGGAGGCCCCATGCCTGGAGACACTCAAAGTCAGGCTTGATGAGGCTCTGAGCAATCTCATCTAGTTGAAGATCCCCCTGCAAGGGGTTAGACTAGATGACCTTTAAAAGTCCCTTCCAACCCAACACATTCTATGATTCTATGGTGGATATAACAAGGAGATTGGACCCCTTATTCAATATTCATTGAGTATTAAGTAGGCTGGCTATCTGTCAGTACTGGGAAGGATGGAAAGGCATTGCTGCATTATTAAATGTTTGAGACCCATCTGCAAGATTGGTGGTGCCATTGTATCAATGGAAGAGTGAAGCCAGACATGGATTTAAGATACCTCTTGACACAAACTGTCCTTAGACATAAAGAAGCTTAAAAGCTAGTTTAGTTTTGTGTGTTTTCCTAAAGATCTCAGGACACTGTTAGGGAAAAGTAGTTCCTTTCCCATTGTCACACAGAGAGAAAGTGCTCTCTTCTTTTCTGCAGCTAGCTTAGATTTGGCGTAAATTATACAACAGGAATAAAAAGAAAAAAAAATGAAAGAAAAACATGCCCCTTACCCTAAACTTATTCTCCAAACCACAGACCTGAAACATACTGTTTAGGATAGCATTGATACAGATGCCCAGTGAACTTCCATAGACACATTTCTGATAGTGTGTTGTAGGTGAAACAAGCACTGGAATGCGTTGCATGCCTCCCATGGTTATTTTTATCGCATGACAGTCTGTTATTTTGCAGAAGTGAATGGAAAGTTGGCATTTGACATCTGGGTATTAACAGGCAGCGTTTGTAGAGCAGAGCAGCCCACCCACAGCCTGCTGTTCCTTCACAGGATTTGAAAGGCTCCCAAAATTATTTTGTTTTACTAGATTACATTGTAGTACGTGCTGGTGGCCTGTGTTTACTACAAAAGGCGAAGAGTTTTCATTGCTCTGAAGCTTACATATAACATGCCAACATGAAATAATCTGTGACAATACATCTCCCTCCTTGATGACAGACACTGGCACAGATGCAAGAACTGGACATGTTGTACTACTGGGGAAAAGAAACCCACTGAGCTAAATTCTCTGTAAAGTGGCATATCCCTTCAGAAACAGACAGGGATTCTGTTCACGTTGCATGAGGAAATACACATTAGCTCCATGAAGAGACAGATTATTGCTCAAGTAGAGCAGCCTTTTTGGACACACGGACCAGTAAACACCCTAGAGCAGTGGGTGCTAAAAGGATCCACAAAAAAGCACACAAAAGAGAGCTGGTTCTATGGCAGCTCTTGGTGGTGAAGCAAGGCAGAACAACAGCCAAGGTGTACATGTGTCCCCTGTTCTTTTCTTAGAGCTATTCATCTGTCAGCACATTTGCATTTCCTAACATTTGCAAAAGCCCTTTGGGATGTGGGGTGTTTCATACTCCTGCATGCTGGTGATGAACAACATCTGTGTCACCTTTAGGAGAAAGTTTTTCCGTGGTGGTCCAGCATGGAGTGAGAGTGCTGGTGCTAGAGTTGGCAGGGGCAGGTCAGGAGCACTTTCCTGGGACAAGCACATGTCTTTGTTGATTGCTATTATCTTGCTGATGTAGGCAGGTGGTAAATACATGCAAAAACTCACTCCCTCCCAGCAGCTCCCATCTTAGAGAGCTGCTTTTCTTCTATACTTTCAAAACCTTGGAATGGATTCTAAAGGAGTTTTGAACTGAAAGATACCTTTGAGAGGGACTGTGGGACAAGCACAGTTGCTGCCAAAGAAAAGCACTTAACCTAATGGACTGCAAGAGATGTTGAATGTAAGCTTACACAAGAGAGATGAACAATGATAGAGAGATGACACTATGTCTCTCAAGCAGAAGGTGCTTTGGTTGTGCAAGGTTCTCTGTTATGCTGCACTCGACCTGTGTCTGCTTACTGAGTTCTAGATAGAAGTCCTAATCTAGGTGGAAGCATATCCAAAATGGAGTAAAACTTCTCCAAAGCTGGAAGAGTTGTTTTTTATTTCCATTAGTGCAATTGAATCTTTCCAGATAAATGCTCAGAAATGAATATTGGAAGAGAGATTGGACTAGGCCCTGAGAAGAAAACCCTCGTCAAGATGACTTGATATTAGTATTGGATATTATAATAAACTATGAGTGCTTCAGAGACCTCTGATCTTAGACTGCATCTACACTAAATGTCTCTTCTCATTGCAGAGTCCAGCAAATGCAGGCTTCTGTTTCAGCTGAGCTTGTTGTGGCTGCTGCACATTTAGAGCTTTCTCTCCTTTCTTTCATTTCATGATAATGCAAAGGTGTTTCATGCTTCTTCCCAGGATAAATACTTAGCATGTCACAGTGTGGGAACACTGGATATAATTCAGTCTCTGTTGGGACTGTCACAAATAGTCTGCACGACAGAGGGAGAGAGAGCACGTAAGACAGATGTGAGTGCACTCCTTCAAAAGAAGGATCATCTGATGTCTGGTTCTCTGCTAAGATTGGTCAATATCAGATCTCATCCGCTGAAGCTCCACAGATTTCCGATCTCAGCAGCCCCTAAGGACTGTGGTTTCCAAAACAGCACATCCTTCACCTCCCATAAAGCTTTTTGCTGGGCTGCACTTCATATGTGATACATTTCTTAGGAAAACAGACACCAAAACAAAACCAGGCAAAAAACCTCAACAACAGGAAATCTCGGATTTCCAAAGAACCCACTCTGCAACATGATTTGAGAATTCCTCAGGACTTGCAAGATGATCTCAGAAAATCAACGAGTTAAGTGTTGCTGGGTGGCAATGGGTTTGAGGTTTTTACATATGGTATAATATATTCACATGTAACTCTTTAAACAAACAAACAAATAAAAACCTCTTAAGAATAATAACACAGTATACTGTCTCCATTATGAAACTCACCTCATTTAACAGTTACCTAAATGTTGGTGTTCTGGGTTTAGCAGTAGCAACCTCAGGATCTTCCAGAAGTCCTAGGCATTGCTGCCTTGTAGTTATTTAACGATGCCTGTGCATCTTATAAAGTAGGTGAAAGGACTGCTCAATTTAAGCATGGATTCCCTCCGCTATGTCTGCTCTCCTCAAATATGTGTACCTGATATGGACTTTGATAAAGACACCAACCATGTGCCTAATTTGGGAGCAAGATATAGAAAAAATTCCAGAGCCCCATCTCTACATATCAAGGAATTTCCACCTCAAGTACTTCTGACACTTTACCCATGTCAGTATGTTACAGATTAACAGACATGTTCCTCCAGAAGAAAGAGGCTTAGGTTCAACTCCGGACAGAAGCAGGTTTTGTTAGACAAGCTAACACATTAAGTAGCATCAGTTTCTAAAGCGATTGTAAGTTTTAATACAGTAGATCACATGCTACAGCCCCTTGTGAAAGGGGCAGTTACCACCTCTGGGCCAGGTTCAGCAAGAAAAGTTTCATTTCAATCATTGCAGCCTCTTAATAATATGGGCGTTCTGCACACAACTGGGTTTCTGTTGCCATACTACATGAGACCCAGTGACAGATTATCAAGTGCAAAACTTCAGAGCCTCCTTGGCTTTAAGATTTCAAAGCTAAAAATTTCATATGGCTCTCTGTGTGATGCTGTTTGCAAGATGGGGAAATCTCTTAATAACTCATGTATTTATCATATGTGTTGAATCACCACATTCCTCTGTGTGCAAAGCCATCTAAGATCTTCACATTTCTTTTAAGCCTAGTGGAACTGACAGGGGTTTCCTGAAGCAGTAAACTGTGGTATAGCATAAAGCATAGGAATTGTTGACTTCATTACACAGGAATTAAATCTTAATCAAGGGCCAAATGGGATTGTTGCCTGGAGTAAAACAAAGACGACTAGTCTCTATTCCTTTCCTTGTTATTCTTATCTTTGCTGAAGTTGGCTGGTTGGCTGGTTTTTCTTTTATGCTGGCACTACTACAAGGCAGTCCTGGTGAAACAGCTCCTTCTATACTTCTATATAATATATAGAAGTATAGTATAACTATACTTCTATAGTAACTATATATTAGTTCATATAGCACTTGGTGGATGAAAAACAACAAAATTGGGGAAAGACATGCTTGCTTGAAGGTGACATACACGTGCACAATTTTGAAAGTGATGACAAACCAGGAGTGTATAGAGAAAGAGAAGGCACAGAGTTAGGCAACAGCCTGTGTTGATTTTATTGCATTGGTGCTTTACAGTGATCATTTACTCTGGCTTCACCTTAAATCAGAGGGGTTTCCTCTTCCCTGACAAACCCCTTGAGACATGCTGTGTCTGTGTCTGGCAAGGCCAGAACATGCAGTGCACGCGTGCACTCACACACGTGCTCACAGAGCCAGGGAAAACACCGCCACGCTTCTGGTCCTCCAGAAGTAGCTCCCTCCTCCCAAAGGCTCTGGTTCATCCCATATAACTGCAGGAGCTTTAATAAGTCAGCGACCTTTAGAGCACCATCTCCTTTAGCCCCCGCTGCAATCACTGAGGAAAGAGCATCACCTCCATGGCCTGTGTAAGCCCGTCTCTCTCACTTGAGTCCGGGTACCTCTAGGGCAATTAAGCCGTAATGTTAGTTCCTGGAGACACCCCGAGTGGGCCGATGGGCGCTACCGTGATGCAAATAGTCATTAATAACCGTAATTTATATATCTGTTGCATTATGCGTTTGTTACCCCAGGCCCTGCCCTGTCATTTTTGCTCATAGTCAGCACTTGCACGTATTTCTGCAGCTCTGGGCTAGCTCTGAGAAGACAGAGGTACGGTTAGAGGACGAGGAAGGTGCAGAGTCTGGAGCCACCCAGTGGGCATTGCAAGTCTTAGCCTCCTGCAGCCTGAAAAGCACGTCACCTTCCCTCTAGGGTTTGCTGCAGTATGTGAATTCTAAGGCAAAAAAGAATGTAAATCCCAGCTGGCAGTCCGCAAAAGACAAAGAAAGACTGGGTGTGCAGTCAGGAATCCTGAATGCTGTTGCAGAAATGGATCACTGGCGAGAGAGAAATTCCGAAAAGCAGTGAAACATGTTGTAGACTGTAACTGCTCTAGAAGATCTGACAGAACAATGCCTTACTCATGCTGTCCCATGCCCAGGGAAGTGCAATTAGTCCTTCATGTGAAAGATTATTAAATCATGCTTGCTCTGTACTAGAACTTTTTTTACTAATGCAGCTACACAAGCAAGGCTTCCCTTTGTGGATTCATTTTTTACCAGCAAAAAGTACAGACCCTTAAATTGAATGAGCTCTACAGGTAGAGATTACTGTGGCCCTATACAACCACCTCCCTACTGGAAAAGATACTGAAATAAAAAGCTTTCAAAAATAATCTACCCACTAGGCAACAACAGCATGTCAGTGGGACTGTCTGAAATTAGTAACTGAAGAGGGACACAAGGACCAGGTCTTGACATCCTCCATCCTTCCAGACAACATAAGTGGTGCAGATTGTCCCTAGGAATTGCCTCAGGGGGAGAAAAAACCCATTTCACACTGGCTTAAACTCCCACTACCACCACTGATTTCATGCACAACTTGGAGCAAGGTACCTCTTCCAGAACTACTATTCCAGTGTTCATTTGTGTAATTATCTTTCCCTACTTTTAGCAAAATGGGAGCTCTTTGGTACAGGAATTGCTTCTCACTGCACAGAGGAGACATCACTGGTGCCACTAAAATAGCCTGAGATATCTTTCTTTCTTCAGAAAGATCTATTTCTTTTTTCAGAATTCTTCACATTCTTCTCTTATTTTGCAGTGGCAGGACAGATAAGAACTAGATGCTTATTAACATAAATGGTCCAGGGTTCCAGAGAAAGCAGGAAAAAACAGCCTTTCACTGAACACTGTGATTCACACTGTGACTGGACTTGTGCTTCTTGCTAACACTGTAAATCTGGCTCTTGGTTGTCACACCATTCTTGTATTTCAAATCAGCATGATTTGAAAGCAGAGAAATCAACCTAGTATTTGGGTCGTGTGTGCAAGTTGCGGTGTAAAACTTACGCTTTAACTCTCTAATATGCAAAACACAGGGACAGGCAAGTTTAAAATGTTCAGCAGCATTATCCAGCAGCATACTGGATATAGGCTCTGGTAATGAAAATATATGAAATCCTTCAGCTAGCTCTGAACATCTGTGCAGCTGTAGCAAGACAGAGCAGCTCTGTAAATACCCAGGTGGCTGACTGTGCACTCCCACAGCTGCTGGTGGTGTCTAAGACAGCTCAGGTATCTGAAGGCTGTGCTGCGTAGCACTGAAACTAGGGTAGACTTTTACACTCCAGCATCAAAATCAGAGTGCTGGCCTCAGCCTCAGTGGCTGGTTGTGGTAGTTTCCACTCATCTGTAGGTAGCTGGTGCTGGACAAGCACAAACTGCATCATGGTCTACCAAGCCACTCAGAAGGCTGGCTTGAGCTGGTATCTGAGTTGCTGCACCCTCACTCATCTCAGTGTTCAAACAGTGCAAGCTCTGGATGGGTAAGGCAAGCCATCTGAGCTGAGATCGTACTTATGGTAGTGCTGAAGACATGGTTTGAAGTGCCTCAGGCCTTTGAGGTGAAACAGCTGCATAATTAAATGGGTAGCTTTTGTTAATAATTCCTGGGGGTGTTTTATTTTTTAATTCAGCTGTCAAAATCCAGCTCCCAGATTATTCATTCATCTCCTTAATGCACTGGTGTTTTTGTATCCTTGCCATTAGCCACTGGATCTTTTTTTATTATTATTTTTTTATTTTTTTTTTTTTTATGTTTGAAAGAGCTTCTTTTAGCCATTTGTGCAAAGAAGAAAAATCTGTGGCCTACTAAATCCACAGGAGGACAGGGTTACTGAAAATGGTACATGTATTTTTTGGTTTTCCATGCAAATATATGAAACACTGATTTTTGTGGGTTCTTTTTCTCCTGCTGTCACTCTTCATATGCAGTGATCCAGGAATCCTGGATCCCCACTGGATCCCCAGGTAGGGGTCCATCGCCCCCTCCAGATGCTATGCACAGTGATATATATGTATAGGTTTATAATGCAAAGCAGTGAGGCAAGCAACCCCTAGAAAAAGAAGTGGGGAACCAAAACCATGGATTGAAGCCTAGGTTTTACAAGCTTGAATGACCTGCTGTGTAGATAAATCAAGTCTGTAACCAACTAGTAGAATGAAGCCGTAACATAGATTTTTAACACCAGGAGAAATTCATGTTCTCTAAAAATAGATACCAGAAACAGAAGGCACTTCCAGC
This sequence comes from Thinocorus orbignyianus, assembly GCA_013400375.1. Classification (NCBI taxonomy): domain Eukaryota; kingdom Metazoa; phylum Chordata; class Aves; order Ciconiiformes; family Thinocoridae; genus Thinocorus; species Thinocorus orbignyianus. The sequence goes on from VXBW01003341.1 coordinate 122,487, forward strand.
ACAGACTCTGCCTTCTTTGATAGTAACCCAGGGAAAACGTACTAAATAGTGGAGTTATAGCTGTGTTATTTAAAGGATGTTTCATTTGTAGTATGCCCATTTGAGAAAAGTGAGCTTGTCTATGGAATCTTAATGGCACAAAGTGTGAATAAATCAGATATTTCAAGTACATGTGTTACTAGTGACAGGTAAAATTTGAGTATGTATGTGTGGGAGTGTAACACTCTAAGCAAAGAATTAACCAGATAAAACAACTTTTAATTAAGTCTTGGAGCCCTAAGCCCAAGTTTTCCACTGAGTTTTATTTTTGTGCATATTTTTCTGTATTTAGAAAATTGCAAATACAGTTTACTTGCATGAGTCCGTCTTCAGCTTACTTCCCACTCTTTAAATTTAAGGGTCCTTATTAATCAGGACAGTGAATTTTATACAAATTATTCCCACAAGAACACGTAGTGCAATCAGGAAATGGGCTGGCAGGCTGATGTGCTGTGAGATGTTTTTCTATAGGTCCGTCAGATAAAGGGACAGTTGTAAGAACGCAGGTAAGGTTTGTTAAGACTTTCAGTTGAAGCAGAAACTCTTAGATCAAAAGAAATAGTGAGGAGAAATCAAAGACTACTAAGTCACAGCAAAAACATAAGGGGTTTCTGACTTGTCTGTTGATCTTGGAGCTTTGTGACTTGGGGCACACGGAATGGTCTCAGAAAGGCAGAAGGGACCTAAATTTAGAAGCATATTTCAGGCAGCTTGCTGCAGAGTAGCAGTATGTCCCCAGCAGAGCCAGACTTGTAAGGCTTGTATTGCTAACAGCATCCAGGTTGGGAAACCAGAGAACCCATTTCACTCTCCAAATGCCATTCCAGACAGGTCACATGGGTCAGCCATTGATCCTGGTCCTGAGAGGACAATCAGGCTTACTGTTCACAAGTTATTCCCAGGAGCTTAAGATACAACTCCTGACCCAGGGGAGGTGGCTCATATCTGTTACATTGGCATTTCAGTTTTGATGCCATAGGATTTTCAGCTGAGACAATAAATAAATAAATAAATGCCATCATAATGGCATTCTGACTTTAGGAAAGGTTGTCCTTTCAGGAGAAAACAACAGAGCTGCCACAGGCTTTGCACACATACCATGTTTATATCCCAAAAACATGCAAAGGGAATGCCTCATGCCATTGAGCCTTTATCCCACCATTGGGATGCCTTTTTGGGAGAGCTGTGCTGTTCAGGAGCGGAGTTCAGCATGAGACAACTGTGGGGTGTCACCATGCCAAGAACATGGTGATCCTCAGCTATGTTTTCTTCATACAATAACTGCACTTTCACTTAAGCATGACCCGAAATATTTTGCCACCTGCTGAAGGCTGTAAACACTTAGCAAGTCAGACATAACTTGTTATGTCACATATATGGGCACTGAAAGCCCAGTTTTAAGGCTATGGTTAACATTAAGTAGCCTTTCAGGCAAACAGCAGTGGCCAACACTCCCTTGTATCATCTTTTAGACAAGTAATTTCAGGAGCAACCACCTGACAAACAAAAAAAGCCATGTAATTCTCTGCTCTTTTCTACTTAATGTCAGCTTGACAAATGTGGAGCCTCAATCACACGGAAAAATCATCTTGTTTTCCTGTTGAGGCTATCAAGGAAAGTCTTTCGTGGTTGTGTAACATCAAGTGTCAGGTGCAAAGTCGAGCATGGTCTGGACAGTAATCCCTGAAAATGGTATAAATTTACTGGAAAGATGGATTGAAAACATGTTGCAGTAGTAGAGGTCTGCTTCACGCCAGGGTTTTGAGAAGTTGCTTTTGTTTAATTACCTATATTTTTCTTAGTGTTGGTAGCACATAGTTTGAAGTCCAGAGGACTTCAGCTATCAGGGATTGGTATAGTCAAAATGATACCACCTAAGGCAGTGCAAACCACAAGTGTAACAGAGAGACACTGCTGTGTTACCACTAGTTTGTTAAATGTTTTGATTGAAAACTCACAGAGCATGAGTAGAAAACATTGTCAAACCCCTACAGATAAGGCCAAAGTCTACCATATAAGTCACCTCAAATTCACCACACAGAAGAGAGGACTTACTCTCATCACTGTGTCATTTTGGTAGCAGGAAGAGATAGGCTTGAAACATCACATGAAAGCCAAAAAAAAAAAATGTTGTTGCAGCACATACAGGTGAGAAACAACTTCAGAACTAAACTGAAACTGAGAAATGCCCCTACCTTCCTACCTGCCTCCACCTTTCCCTCTCTTAGGGCTGGGAATGTGATAGTTGACAAATGCTTAGATACCTGGAAGCAATAAGCAACAATCATGAGCCACATCCTGACACCCTGACTCACTGTGCCCAAGTCTACCAAGCATCCCAGAACCAAACCAATTTCTTGCCGACACTGTAGTTTGCTACACACCACTTTTTTGAAGACGGCTGTTGCACAGTGTTTTGTACTCAATCATTTCATGCTTCAAGCATTTCAAAGAAGAAAGAACAGACTATCCACACTTTTTCCCTCTAGAGTGGGAATGGAAGACAGGAAACTGCAGTCTGCATGGTTGTCAGGCAGTGAAAATACCTGCTTCAATACCTCCTGTGACAAATGAAGATATTCCATGGCTGGGATGGCTTTTAAGGGTGGCTCCCTGATGCAGACACCTGTGCTGTGGCAGATCCCAGGCAGCACCACCAGATCTCCCTTGGGCACCAGGTTTGCTTTGTGTGGCACAGGAGCACTGTTGTGTTTTCCTAACTGAACACAAACTTGATTGCTTCAGTGAAGCTGTTCTAAACTTGCCTCATTAGCAAACAAAGTAATGCAGAATTTCTTTTGAAAGATTACCAGATCAACAATATTGTTGCACAGGAATGGATGTGAAACAAAATGCCTGAAGCAAAGTAGTGTGTCTGATATTACCTCATTATTTCCAGTACTTTGTCATCTGTAGTGTCTGTAGGGGGTGACTGCAAAATTACCTATCCTGAAAACGTATTTTTTCCTCATTAAAAGCAGCGGTATTTAATCATTTCACAGCTTCATTGAGTGTCTTGTCTTAACACTGCATCAGTACTGACTGCAAAGATCATCCTGGCATCTCAAATAAGATGAGGAATGTATTGATATTTTTCCATGTTAGCAGCCCCTGCTGAGCCATCTCATCTCCCAAAGGGGCAAACAATTAAAAGACCTGATGCAATGACACAGCAGTTCTGAAAGGTGACTCTTTCTTCATTAGTCTTTGCTTTCCACATCGCTGAGCTGAAAAGCTTTCAGTGCAATAGAAGAGAAATAGTGGTAGCTAGTGTTGCATTAGGAAAGAGGTAGATTTTGTTTAGTAACCTCTGGCTGACCTGCTGCTTCTTGTATTTTATATATACATAGCCTAAATGACTATGCGTGAATAAAGATGAAAATGGGCTGTAAATGGGCATTCTACTCCTTATTCTAAATACAAATTACCTTATTTCAAAGAACAATAATTAAGGCAACAATATGTACTGTGGAGATCTGAGCTTTTTCATTGAAGTATGCTTTGAAATACATGAAATTCTTTACTGGTTGACACACAAAAAAATTGTGAAGAGATTCTCAGAAGCTGTAGTAGCCAGAAATATACCAATTTTGCCCCTAGATTTTCAGGGCAAATTAACGCTTTCACAAATATATGTTGGATTGATCTGATTTTTTTGGTAAGGGAAGCTTTCCTGTTAGTAGCTAGGCAGTAAAGTGGGACATGGAATATCTTGCTTTTACCTAAATTCCCTGTTTTATGATTTACTGGTGAAAAGTTCATGCTGTTCTACAAGCTGAGAACAATTTGTAGAGCTGCATATTTCAGAAGGAATGATTATCTTAATCTGAACGCGTGTATTTTGGATATGGTCCAATCTTATGTAATTCTTTGAAGATTTTCTTTCCTTCATAGGGAAGTGTCTTTAAAACAAATAATGGCAGTTTGTGTCTACCGTGGGAGGAATTCTAGCTGGGAAATAGCCCAGAGTGTACAAAGTGAGTTAATGTGTCCATTTGCCCCAGGGATGCTGAATCATGTTTTTTGTGAGACTGTACTGAGGGGGTTTGCATAATGAGGGGTTTGAAAATTACATTTGCTCCAGCTTTTCCCAGAGAGCAAGGGTCTAGTTTTTGCTGGATGAAAATTTACTTTTAATAAAGAACTGAGAAACCCTTGCAGGCAGAGAAGATAGCTTCCTGAGGAGAACTAAGGTGAAGTGATAAAGCACCACCTTCAAAATCACCAAAAGTGTTCCAGGAGCTCCCATTGCTGCTAAGTAGCTGCTCTCTAATGGTCAGCTGCACTTCTGATTTTCAAGGCCAGGCTGATTTTATGCAGTAGATACTGCCTGTCAGGCATCTGAAATACAGCCTAAGAAACATGTACCACTCATTCATTAGGAGATAAAATATTTATTGTCCCTTCTCTCTCCCCAGCAGCCTGGGCATATGAGAGGCAGGGGAGGGAACAGAAAAGCATTCACTTTCTGCTGCATTTGGGTGGATTTAGCTTTTTGTTGGTAGGGTGGATCATAAGGATTTATAGCTCTCAGGGTTATTGAAGTTGCACCTTCTCACCTCTCCACACGCGTCAGTGGTGTGGTCACTCCTGTCTCCCTGTCTCACCATACCTGCTTCTCCCAGGGGCCACGGGTATGTATGATCTTGCCCTCTCCAGCAGAGTGGGCACTGAGGAGTGCGAGAGGGTTTTCCAGGCTTTAGTACCAGCCTCTATGCCTTCTTTTATTCCTGGAATCCCAAAGGGAAGGACTGGCAAACCTATGCCCGTGAATTTTACTCGGCAGTGTTGCAGACCCTTGTATCTCTTGGCTACATCGTCTGTGCTCACTGGGCAGGGACCATGATGGACTTCAGGCATAGCCCGGCCTGTGAGAACATGGCTAGAGGGGGCCAGACTACATAGACAGATCCTATTAATTCAGAAAAATGGGTCACAGATGGTATGGGGTTGATTCTTTAATTACAGAAGGAATCAGGAGATATCAAAATTACACCTTCTGTTTCAGCACAGGCTTCTTCTCTGACTCTTACTGCTTCTGTTCTCCATTTGCCTCTTTTTCCTCGTTATCTTCCAAGGGACACTATTTTTTAATTAAGTGGGAGGGTAGATAGGCAGAAGAGAGGGAAAGTCTCTGTTCTTTGTGTCCCAAATTGATTAGCATTCTTGTAGCTTTGCTATTGGCTTATCTAAAAAGAAGCCGTGGTTTAACTGAGGGAAGAAGGAAGAATAGCTTTTGCAGTTTAATTTTCTCCTAACCAAAAGCTTCTAAGATACCCTAATTATAATAGAAAAGATTCTGGGACTCACTCACCATTCTCAAATTCATCTAACTAGTAACACTCCCTGACAGATCCAGTAGAAAAAACACTTACAGGAAGAGCAAGACATTAAAAAGCCCTGTTTATTAAAAAAATATATATAAAAAAATAACCTAACCTTGCGGAGAGAAGGAAATCTCTTTTTAGCTAACTATGCAGAAAGAGGACACTCATGAACTGCACACCAGAGCAAGTGATTAGTCCATGGCTAAAGACACCCCAAGACTGAAAGGTTAGAGACCCGCTAGGATGACTATGACATTACCAAGTCTGTGATTTATGACTGGAAAAGCAAACTAGAAGGAATGGATTTGGGGTAGGTAGATTTCAGTAAACTCAAGAGTATTCAAACTGAAAGCTTTGATGGATAGAGCAGTTATACAAGGTGAATGACAGTGAAAGACCAAACTGGCTAAGAGGAAAGGTGAGAGATGTAGTAAGAGACTCACTGTACTAAATAACTGGCTTTTCCTTGGCTCTAAGCAAAGAAGAAACTTCACAGAAAATGGAAAATAGTTGTGATCACTAAGCATAACTTGAACAGAGTTGCAAAAGCATGTGGAGGATAAAAAACAAAAAGGCAGAGGCCTTATGTGTCCTGTACTGTAATAGGAAATGATTCTGTGTCAGCCTTAATGGAAGAGAGAAAGGAAAGAAAAATGTTGATCTCCTGTTCCACAGAGGTGAAAGAGAATAGATAACACTGAGATAAGAGCCTTATTTTGTGCTTCAGTCTTCACTGGAAAGGCTTGTTGCAATTATATGGCAAATGCAGTTACACAAAGTGCATATCCAGAGCACAGCTGGGAAAAACAAGCTGGAAAAAACAAGAAAGTACTTAGACCAATCAGCTGTTTTCAGTTCCTCTGAACATGGTGAGATCTGTCTCCAAACTGGAGAACTGGCTGAAGAAATCTCAGAGCCTTTTCTCTTCGAGATCTTGGAATGGGCTGTTCACAGAGAAAACAAATGTCACACTCAATGCTACCAATGGGACAGGAAGAAGAGGAGTTAGGGAATAACAACGGAACTACAGTCCTTGGAGAAGTACGTGCAGTTGTCTAGAAGAAAACACAGTGAATTATAAACAACTTGAATTTACCAAATAAGGACTGTCAAGATACATAAGTTTCCTCAACATGCAGCCAGCAGCCCTTACAGCTCCGAGTTGGTTGAGGACGCCAGTTATCTTGACAGTAAGGAAATTTTTGTACTTTTATAAACAAGCAGTAGAAATATGATTTGGAACAAAACATCTGCAAGGCAGATAAAATACTGGCAACAAACTATCAGTCAAAATTGAAGCAAAAAAGTTTTGATGGGCCTCCATGCTGGGTCTGAAACCATTTAATCTTCTCATTAACACCTTAGGTGATGAGAAAGTATATGAGTAGAGGATCAATTCATTAAATCAGAGGACCATATCAAACCTGGGGGCACACAGTGAAGAACAGTATGATGAGTGCAAATCAGAGATGGTGTTGAAAACACAATAGAAGACAAGTGCCAAATTTTACCTTTAGGCAGGGATAACCAGCTCTGAAGACAGGGTGGGCTGTGGCTGTCAGCCCAGTTGTCTCAAAAGGATGTGAGAATTACTATTAAATAAGAAGCTGGATGTGAGTCAAGGATTTTGTGCTGTAAAGACACATTGGTAAGTAGGTGATGAGGCATAAAAGAAACCTTCCTCTGCTGATCATTAATAAAACCTCAGCTGGATTAATGTGCAGTTGGAGTGTTGCGCTGGAAGTATAATGCAGACTGACAGAAAATTAGGAGAAGAAAATGGAAGTGGTTGGCGTACATGATCTACAAGGGAAGACTGCTTGCTCAGTGTAATGCAGAGAGTAGGTCTCCAAATATTTAATCGGCCATTGCAAAGGAAAGGAGCCCTTTGTGTTCATGGTAGAAAGGACAGCAGCTACTGAGCTTAAATGTTGGCAATGAAAATTCATTATGGAAATCCTTCCAACGATCAGGACAGCGAAGCCCTGGGAAGGCCATAGAGCCTCCATCAGTTTGGGTCTCTGAGGTGAGGTCAGAGACACAGTCACTGGGAGCAGTGTTAGTTCAGCCAACACAGCCTGCCATCAAGGACCTGCCCAGACTCCTTCTCCTGGGCCACTGAGGCTCAGCATTTGCATCTAGCCCCCTCCCAGACTTTGCTCTCTGCTTTTTATCACAAAGATCCACAACCTGCAAAAGAAAACTAGCTATTTTGGGAAAAGAAATGTGAACAGGGACATGATAGTATCTGCAGACAGTTTGACAATTGCTGTAAAGATGAGGCAAATAAATTCCAAAGGCAGGAGAAGTTGGATTGAAATTCCAGAAGAGTAGACCTTGAAAAAAAAAGTCAAGCACTCTTCCCCTAAACCATTTTCCAGAGTGAGCAGTGAAGCAATGGAGTAGGATGCCAATTACCACAGACAATTTTAAAAAGGGGCTTGACAGGGCTTTGTTGAGATACTTGAGCTAAGAGGGACAGCTGCGCTGTTTTGAGTGTTTCTGTAATACTCTCAGAGGAGGGAAGTGCTAAAAGTATATGTAAATGAAACAGAGAAGTGAGAGAAGGAACCACTTTTTACCAGAGCAAATGACAGACTGCAAAATCCAAACCAGGAAATTCAAAATGTGGTGACAAAAAATGCAAATTTTTTGCATTATCAACAATAAGCTTGTCACACTTGCTGATTCATCACAGTGATGTATTTTGCAAAATTCAAGGCAGGGTCTCCAGGGATTTACAGAGTAAATTAGTGTCTAGGAAGGGGTGTTGGCTCTTGCAGTGTAGGACAAAGCCAACTTCTTGCATTGCAGGTCAGGAAGAAACTTTTCTGCATGCAAGTCGACCCTGAATTTTTTGTATATTTCTATGAAATACCTGGAAACAGCCACTACCAGGCACAGAACTGGTGGACTAGCAGTCCAAACCAGCCTGCCAGCTCCCAGTACAACTGCTTGAAATTGTGATGAAATTTTCATTACATTCCCCCTCCACTCGGTAGCTGGCAAAATATTCCTGTGTTGGAGTCACTTATTGGAGTTCATATTTGAACGCGTAAATAAATCTGCTGGTTTGCATTCAGAGCTCCAGCTTTGTTCTCCAAATAATTTTACATTATTTCATCAGTATGAAACAGACTGTGGATTTTAATCCTTTATTAGAGTTGGAATAGCCATCTATGAAGAGGAACAGAAGGCATAAATTTTAGACTCTGTGGACCCTAGATGGCAGGATGATGAAAAGCTGAAGCCGTAAATGATATTGTAGCACAAAGTAATGACATGAATAGGTCAAAACTTAAAATTTCCATCTTACAGAAATATTGAAGACTTTGAATTTCACCTTGTTTCGAACACAGATTAAAAATAAGTTCATCAAGAATTTCATGAAAGAGAGAAATTAATGTTATTTGTTTGACCTCCTGAAAACATCTATGTTGATAACATTGAGATGATGTCAACACTGCCACTTTAATACTTTTATCTGTTCATAGTTTAAACGGTAATGTAAAAAGCAGGTGTTTCTGCTTCACAGAAACAAAATATTGAGATAATTTCCTGTCAGATTATGGTAAAACGGATACATTCCCATAAACATTTTACATTTAATGAAGTCAATGATTTCCAAAGGAATACTTCCCAGGGAAATCATCAACAGCCTGCCATCATTTTCTAATACTGTTTAACCCCACAAATGTCAAAATGGTAGAACATACTTCTTAACAAAGACAGAAATGTAATCTATGGTCAGGCAGTTATAAAGACATTTCTGGAGTGAAACAAAACAACTGCTTGATACCGCATACAGGCACTGTATAATTGTTTAAGAGCTATTTATCACCTTGTATCTGTGAGGAGAATTAAACAGATACATTTTCTGTTCTAGCAGTTGCACCATACAAATGGGTCTTATGAGTATTGTACTTCCCTTAGGTAGTTTGTTATATCTCTTCATTTTATATCTTCCAGATTTCTGTTGAGAAATGCCAAGAGCATTTGCCATTCTCTGCTATTGATATAGCATGTTAAACATTCAAGGCAACAGAGAATTTATTAAGCTATATTATGTTATATATAGTTAGTTCCCCAACCTATATGGCATTGCTAATCTTTTCACAGGCAAATTGTATTTCATAGAATCATAGAATGGTTAGAGTTGGAAAGAGTTCCAACCCCCCCTGCCATGGGCAGGGACACCTCCCACTAGAGCAGGTTGCTCAAAGCCCCATCCAGCCTGGGCTTAAACACCTTCAGGGATGGGGCATCCACATCTTCTCTGGGCAACCTGTTCCAATTTCTCACCACCCTCACAGGAAAGAATTTCTTCCAAAGATCTAGTCTAAATCTCCCCTCTTTCAGTTTAAAACCATTACCCCTCATCCTATCACTATAATCCATCATATAGAGACCCCTCCCCCACAGTGTCTCCTGAAGACCCCTTTTAGGTACTGAAAGGCTGCTATAAGGTCCCCAAGGAGCCTTCTCTTCTCCAGGTTTTCTGCTCCTTAGTCCTGCTTTGTTGTTGTTCTTGTGGGACTGAGTCTGGTATGCTAGATGGTATACATATACCATTCCAAGTAGTTTCACACCAGTGTCTTTGTCCTTGGTGCAGACAGGACAGGCACCTCACAGAAAGGGACCCAGGGGAGGTCAGTGTTGGACCCAGGAGGGGAGTCCAGTCCTCTGCCTGCTGCTGCAAGTTCCTCTGGACAGAGACCACTGTACTCTGAGCTATTCCTTCTCCTTTTAGCATTAGTGTAGCTTTGATGGACCCCACCTTGCAGTGAGGAGGGTGTGGCAATGCATTCTCATTAAGCTGCCTTCCACCTCCCAAACCACATACTTGGCACTCCTGACTTTGTACTGCCATAGCACTGTGGTCTCAAGAATCACAAAGCCTCCAGAGGAGAAGTCTTCATTGGGCTTATGTTCAGTAACGACTTCTGCTCCCAGCACTGTCCTCTTCCAGAACTTGACTTAATACATAACACCAGGTTAGTGTTCAGCCTGAGGCAATGCAGTGTAAGAATGTGCAATGTCCTGAATATGGGCAGCAGAGATGCTGCTTTTCAAGACTGTGAGATAGGTGTGTCCCACAGTCTGCATGCCAACAGGCAAATCAGTGAATAAGGTTCCATGGATGATGCCTGCCTCATCTAGAGGTTCCTGTGACCTAAATCCTACCAGGTCGCCTTTCCTAAGAGTACAACTGCCTGCCTCACCTTTCCATGTCTTTATTTATTTATACACAATGATCAGTCTAAACACTTCACCCTCCATCAACTGCCCCTTATAAGTTAAGAAGAGCAAAATCCTAGAGCATTTCTTGTACAGAAAACAGGCTTTTTTCACCACAACCCTTTCTGAGAACATGTGGAAAGGGTCATCAGCACCCTGACCCCATATCTGTTTCCCAATGGAAATGTAATTGTAGTGTCAAAAAGAATGAGCTATTTGCATGCACATTTTTTTTTTGTTTGTTTGTTTGTTTTGTGTTTCTTTTTTCCTACTGGAGACTGAGTGGAATGTCCAAAATACAAATAGTTAACCGGAATACTGGGGCTTATATAACACAGTTTCCATGGCATAATGTCAGGATCCCACCCCAGAAAGCGGGTGGCTGTCTGCAGTGGTCAGAAGCATCCCTGAGAAGGCTCTGGTTAACCACAGAAAGGTGTTTTTAAGTCACATCCTCAGCTAAAACTGGAAGGAGACTGTACATTTAATCTATTTTGGGATGTGGGACACACAGGTCACCTGGCGGTCAGTGTGGCATGGGAAAAGGCTGCAGTGATGGGCAGAGCATCCAGACTCATCAAAAAGCACAGCTGCTCCAGCCTGAAGGGACAGCAGAATTCCCTGCTGCCATATCTCACTGGCCTCTCTGCCAGCAGAGGCGCAACCAGCATGGCTTTGCTGCACCTGGCCTCAGGTCAGGAGAGCATTTCAGCACAGGTTTCTGCAAGTCTTAAACATATTTTAAAATGCGCTCCTCAATCAAGTACATTTTTGACAAACCAAAGCTATCACAAGTAGTCTGCAAATAAAATCAACCAAATCAAGATGCATCCCAAAAGCTACCCATAATGACACTGGACTATTTCCTTTCTTAAAAATACTGAGGCTAAATTCAAGAAAACGTCTGGTGGGAATCAACAATCAGAACATCAATAAACATTACACTGAAGTGTGCTTAGCAGATATTAGAGCTCATTATGGCAGACCTCCAAAAATTCATTGTATTTAACACATCCTTTAAAATTCTTATTAGTAAACATTTCTTTCCATTCTTTGGGGAACTCCCACAACCTCCCATGCAGCAGCCCTGCAGAAGGCTTTGGTTTCATGTCACCACTATAGCTTTCTTCTTATCGTCTGGGGTTTTAACATGAGCTTTCTGCCTGCTGCACGTCATTTCCAGTGCTCTGCTCTCACCGCAGCCCAGGGGTTGACTGCTAAATGATTGTAGCCACCAGAGGGTTAAACACAGGTTGCCCACTCATAGGCCAACCCCACATCTGGAACAGCTACTTCCCTATTATAATATTTACATCTGTAAAGTTCAATGTTGTATTTCAGACTGTGTGATTATTTTTGATGACAGCTATTAATAGCCTTCTCCTTACCACAGGATACTAATGCATGATCTCCTTAAACTGAAGAGATGTAGGTAAGAACTGGAAGTGCAACACATGCAAAAATTGTGATTTTTATTGTGTTTTCCAAATGAAAGCCAGCATTTCTGGCTGACACTCCAGCAGGCTGTCGCCATCCAACATGACCTGGATGTGCTGGAGAGCTGGGCAGAGAAGAACTTAATGAGGTTCAATAAGAGCAAGAGTAGGGTCCTGTACCTGGGGAGGAAGAGTTCTGGGTACCAATGTAGGTTAGGGGTGGACCTGCTGGAAGCCACTTCTGAGGTGAAGCATCTGTGGGTCCTGCTAGATAGTAAACTATCCATGAGGCAGCAATGTGCTCTTGTCACTAAGAGGGCCAATGGAATGCTGGGCTGCACAGGGAAGAGTACAGCCAGAAGGCTGAGTGAGGTCATTCTCCTCTTCTACTCTACTCTTGGAGGCCACAACTGGAATAATGTGTCCAATTCTGGGCTCACCAGTGCAAGAGAGACAGGGAAGTACTGGAGAGAGTCCAGCACAGGGCAACAAAGGTGATTAAGGGATTGGAGCACCTCCCTTATGAGGAAAGGCTGAACGAGCTGGGACACTTTAGCCTGGAGAAGGCTGAGGGGAGATCTTTTTAATGATTAGAAGTATCTGAAGGGTGGGTTGAAGGAGGATGGAGCCAGATTCTTTTCAGTAGTTTCCAGTGACAGGACAAGGCGCAGTGGGCACAAGCTGGAACACAGAAAGTTCCATTCGAATATGAGGAAAAACTTCTTTACAGTGAGGGTTACAGAGCACTGGAACAGGCTGCCTGCCCAGGGAGGTTGTAGAGTCCCCTTCTCTAGAGACCTTCAAAACCCACCTGGATGCAGTCCTGAGTAACATGCTCTACACAATCCTGCTTAAGCAGGGGAGTTGGACTAGATGATCTCTAGAGATCCCTTCCAACTCTGACAATTCTGTGGTTCCATGATGTGAGAAGTCACCCTAGGTGTGGTTGTCTTGATGCCTCAGTCAGTGGAAACTGCTTGCTTTACCGTTTGTAAAATGCAGAAAACACAAGGATGATCCACTAGCTGGATAATAAAGAAGGCTCTACTGGGCTGCTCACATCTCCACAGCAGATTAAGGATGGTGGCCTGCAGTCTTATTTTTACTTTTGGTGATAAGCAATGTCAGCTGGTATCTCACTAAGGTTAGAGAAGATGCCACCTGTTTATCAAGTTATTTCTACTTTCATATTTCCAGAGTACCCACAAAGGGATGGTTCAGGGCAAGAAGCTCAGTGAACGTAACCTATGGAAAATGAAGCCATGGGCCTTCTCTCTTTACCACATTCTAAAGGATAAACTCTTTTTCTTTGCCTGACAAAAGCTGATGTATGCATGGACTGCAGGAGAATGCTTTAGATGGATTGATGTCAGAAGTAATTTGTTCAATAGTGAAAGTATATGGTACCAAAGACCGTGTTTTATGCAATGTTCCTTACATTTATTTATCTTACAATTATGCCAGCTAGACGAATATTAAAAAGGCATTTCTACATGAATAAAAATAAATTTGCATAAAATTGCAGACAGCAACACCAGAAAGGTCTCCAGGTCTCCTAAAATCCACCACCAAGTTTTGATGTCCATACGTGTCAATCTACTGTGGGGTGTATGCTACAGTCTCTCCCAGACAGTTACAGTCAGGAATGTGGGTGCTCGGACTTGTAAAGAAACAGAGCACTTTTTTCTGCTTACAGAACTGACAGATCATCTGAAAGATTTTAAGCAATAAAATCTTCCTGGGGGGAAAAAAAAAAAGTGGAACAAGAAGAACAGGACTTTGAGAACAAATCTGGATTTTATTTGCATGCAAATACTGTTATATCATAGTTTCCAGTCTTTAATTTAGAAACAACATGTATCCGTCCTCTGCTGAAATAATCCAAAAATTGATTTTTTCATAGCAGTGTTACAGAAGATGTTTTCTATTTATTAACACAAAATAATAGGAAGTTGCTTTCATGTAACAAATTCTACCATAATTATGAGGATTTAAGAGTAATTCTTCAAATGAGGAAAAGCTCCATAAGAAATTTTTGATCTCATGCCTTCACAGTTGCTTCAAGTTTTTGAAATATCAGCCTGATATTCTTTCAAGGAGTGACATAGCCTTTTTGTATGAGTTGGCATATCTAAAAGTCTCACATCTGTAAAACATCCTTCCTAGACTGAAGACACTGTAAGGAGCAGGAAATGAGAATTTTGATTCAAACCAAGTAATTGTTTTCCATAAATATGAAGAAAAGTGCCATGTGAGGTATACCAAAATCATCTGGTGAATTCAACAGAAAAAGAAAGTATTTAGATTTTTTCTAATGCAGAAATGTTATATTTTAACACTTTGATGTTTTAAAATACCTAGTTTTGCTACAAAATTATGGTGATTTCAGAAATAAAAGTGCAGGGAAGCATTACTGAAACAGTCCATAATATACAAAAAGAACAAAAAAGTGTTTTTAAATGAACCGTAGTAAAAAGCTCTGTTTTGTCTTTTTCCTGAAAAGCTTTCTATTTTTATGTAACACCTACCAATTTCCTTCTCCTCTACCCATTGTCACTGTCCTGCATCTATTTCCTAATCTTCCTGTTTAGCGCCATAAACCCAGAAACCCAACCCTGATCTAACACTGGCATTTCAGGGTGGCCTGGTCTTTCTTACATAGGCCATGAAATAACGTTTACTGTCACATTCAGCAACATTAAACTCACATGTGTCATTGTATTATTACAGTATTTGGGATTTTTTTTTTTAAACAAATTTAAATTTGAGGTCTGGAAAATTATTTCTGTCATGAAATTAGCTGCAGAGAAATTAGTCCTAGAAAAAAGGTCTTCTGAAGGTTCTCCCCAAAGCCCATCTGATCACAAAAATACCGAAGACAGCCCAACGCTTAAGGCATTGAACTTGGAAACAGACAGATCTCCATCTCCCATCTACAACATTCCACTCAAAATCTTCTTACAACGAAAATAAGCACACTTTTTATGCAAAGCTAAAAATTTGTTTTTAAGGTAATTGAACTCTTACCAATCTAACCACAGAATTGGTTTTAATCTTAACCAAAGTATTATAGGAAGGGAAAAAGGGACACTACTACATAAAAAGTTTCCAGAGTTAATAGTTAAAACTGTTAAGCTTTCCTCGCACCTGCTCTTTCCTCTGCTCTTACAGACACAGTTCCACAACTCTTTCGGATCAGTGCTGGGAAGAGATAAAAGAGATGGCAAGTCATCAGCATTTCCAGCTCCTGATCAGCACAAATATTAGGTCGATGGTGAGGGTTTCTTCCCTTCACCAGGAGGGTGATGTAGACATTGATGGTTTCCTTCTCTTTAGCTTTGTGTCCACTTGAGACAATTTTTACATATATTTTCTAACACCCTTTATACTTTCGTCTTTCTTCATGGGTCCGTAATTCCATGTCAGATACAAATGTACATGGAGTGCATTATAGATGCTTGTTCTTTGCTCTTTTTGGTGCTCATAAGGTTGTTTTGTCAAGCTATAGGTCTGCATATCTTTAGCTGACCATTGCGAATTTGCTTTTAGTTATGGGGTCTCCAGAGCCAGCCTGTGCCCCATCTCTTGTTACTCTACTCCATCCTCCACAGCACCCTGTGTCCCTCTTTCCAAGCTTCAGCTGTGGCATTAAGACTGTCTTCCTCTGCGCCAAATCACTACAATGGGGTCATAAATATTTTGTCCTACAGAAAAAAACTACTTGACACTGCTGCTGAAAATTATAGCTACACCATAGGATTATAGAAAGATTATAGAAAGTAAGACAAATGGGGTGAGCATAGACAGAGCCTGACAAGTCCTAAGGGCCTTGCAAAGCTATTACAAAGCTTGGGACCTGATACTAGCTATGGCAATACTGTATTTATGGGGCCGCAGGGCTACAAAGCTAATTATATTTTATTTCTTCTGTCTATAGCCTGTGTAAACACACACAGACACATACGGAAATAGCAAATGCTTCCAGATGTGCACACTCATATTCACTGGGACTAATAATGACACGCTGAAAGCTAATTTGGTATCCTAACATTTGCTGGTCGAGACCAATGACAAGTCAGGAGAATGTGAAACAGTTTGTCATTATTATAATTACCAGTCTCCAGGTTTACAGCTGTTCCAGAGACAGGCTGATGGACATGAAGAGTTCACCCTCGAGGCAGGTCCAAGCAGGTCAAATCAGTGTTCAAAAGATAAGGCTATGAATGCATTCATTCTGCTGAAGGTAGACAAATCAGTGGACTATGTGGTTACCTGGATCCTAGGATTCAATGAGATTAAACTGATATCTGATAGATGGGGATCTTCCAACATTTCCCTTCCAGTTTTCTGAGGTACCTCTACTGCAAGAAGACAAACTTGTTTAAAACACTTCCACCTATGCTAAAAGTGGAACATGTCACTGGGGGGTCAAGAGCCAAGTGCTGGCACTTGAAGTGCCCAAATACACTCCTGTGCTCACATTCTCCAGCACTGTGCTCCTGGCTGAACAAACAGTTTGCACCAGAACAGCGTGATGCTGGCTACAGGTTTCACAGTCAGCCATGGGTTCAAGTAGGTTTGAAGGCTCTTTGAGCAGCCCTGAAAAGCTACCAAGATTCCCAGATGTTTACTGTTGCTCTCAAAATCTGGCAGCCTTACAGGAGACACAGCAGAGTGAATGGGCAGTATGGCCACTTGCATGTCCATCCCTAGTCAATTAGTCTGGTCTGCTCAGAGGTGAAGCATGGCGACAGGACTTTGTGGGTATTTTGTGCTTTGTGACAGGGCTTTTGTGCTTTGCATTGCAGCAGTTTCCCCTACAGGACCATCAGTCCAGCACCACACAAAATACAAGCATCAGTTCACTGAGATCTTGAAATCATTAACGCATCGCTTTCCCCATTCCCTTGCCCCTCACCAGGTGTTTTTCATGGAAACTACCACATAATGTTGAGGTGCCAATGTCTCATTGCTCCTCACAAGGTTTTATCACTGCCCCAGTTACTGCGGTGTCCTCTGGCTGAGCAGCTCCCCTTGTCATCACCAGCTCTGCAGCTGAGGACACAATTCAGTAGAAACTTGCACACTGCCTTTCCACCACCAACGTGGCTGGATCTCTGACTTCCCGCAGAAACCCAGGGCGCCAAGCCCCCCCGGCATCAGCCCTGCCCTTTCTGCTCTCCTCCTCTCCCCTCCTGCAGTAGCTTTCCTCCTTTCACCTTGCAGTGGAAAATATTGTTGAGGTGCCTCTGTGTGCCTTGTCGGCAGCTGGTGCCTGAAGTTCTGTCTTGAGGATGAGGAGGACAAAGAGGGCGGCGGAGCGAGCGGCGCTGTTAATAAAGCCCGAGCTCACTAGATGGCCCCGTTCGCTGCAGAGAAACTCTTCCTCCGGTAATCCCACCCTGTCAAATCTCCTTGTGCCTGCGGTGGTAGAGATTTTCTTACTACTGTTTCCCCGATTGTTTTTTAAATAGCTGGGGCGGGACCCCGCTCCTTGGTTCTTCACCACAGTGGCAGACCTGTTTCTGTCCCCCCAGGGCAGCTGCGGTGCAGCTGGGGAGCAATCCTCCCCAGTTACCAAAGCAAGCCACATAGCAGGCAGCAGGAATGGGAAGCAGAAAGGGAAGCTATTGTGTGACCTTCATGATATAATACTCTCTTTGTACAAACCGGTGCAGGAGCACAAGTGAAGGTTAGTGCTTGGGGCCATTCTGCAGTGCTCCCGAAGTCCATTGAGGTATATTTAGCCTGTGTATCTGAAGTTTTGTTGTGTTATTTTTATTAGGGGACAAAACCCTGCTAAACAAGCATTTCCCACGCTGTGATGTGTGACTCCACACAATCTGTTATGGGAATAGCCAAGGCATAGCAAAGGAGAAATGGATAAAGGAGGTCTAAGGGGAAATGAGAAAAAAGAAAATAGCTATGGCTATGGGCTGTGCAAGATGTACTGGACATATAGCACTCTCACCTCTCAGGTATTTTCTTCAGCCCCCCGGCCACAGTCTTTGAGTGCAATCAGGCAAAGCAGGTATTTAATGCAATTCTGATTTCAGGGGTAGGAGGATTCACACAAAGGGAGGACAAATTCAAAGTCATGACCAAGTTACCAGAGTGCATCACCTTACTGTGTTCCACATGAGCCATAGTAATGAGCCACAGCCCACCACCAGCCCTCCGCAAATACCAGTAAAGTACAATTTTGACCACCTCCCTGGAGGATTAAGAGACTACATATAGGATACACCGAGTTGTCTGCTGAGTATTAGCTGATTGGATAGCTGAACGTGCTACAACAGCTACACTAGTGCTTCTGGGTGAAAATAATCCATCCACAATTACCTACATCATGTGCATGACCATGAAAAAATGAATATGGGTCTCCCCAGCTCTTGCTGGTGTGCTGTTGGACAAACCCAATCTTCTCCTTTGTTCTGCATCTTGTTTTTTGCTGAGTGTTGGACCTCTTCACATTTGCAACTGTACGAACATGTTCCACATCAGCAGCACCCCTCTGCTTTCTTTCCCAACACCAGAAAAGCAGTGGTGAGGTAGTTTGCCTGGTGCCTTTGGAAACGACTCCTATTTTCTGCCCAAGTGATATACACCTAAGCCAGCCATAAGCAGAAATAACGTGAAAATATGATGGTGAGAGCTGTGCTGCAGGGTTGGGCAGGAGCCATCCTCTGTGATGCCAGCGTGCCCACCAAGCTCTATGTGGGACATCAACAACCTCCTCAGCTGAGCCTTCACATCCACAGTTGTCGCATGACAAGCCTTGCCAAGGCAAGTCATATTTCCTGCCATATTTCGTTTTAAATTTCAAGCCATCCAAAAGTAGCCTCAGGCAACTCACATTTCTCCACCTAAATTGTGGTTTATGTACTTTTACAAAACTATCCAAGCACAGTTTTTGGAACTCAGCACAAGGTCATACCCAGATTCTCTTATTTCACAGAAACGGAGTTTTTCAAGGACTTCTTGGCCTCAAGACTTTGGTACTTTCCAAAGAAGACTTGCCAGTGAAGAAGACAGGAATAAGGAAATGCAGGAGGACTTTCTGGCCTTGATGCTACAAGTCCCAAACACATAGCAGAAGGCATGCAGTGGGGCAATAAGCATACACCAGAGCAGCCCTATAGCTAGAAGACCTCAAAACCTCTCAGTTTCAGTTTGGATCACTGGAGAGAAGCCAGGGAGACTTATAGGCACAGTTGGTTTGGGTGCAGAGTTGCATCTTTAGACTGCTCCTGCTTATCAGTGCTAACATAGCATGAGGTGGCAAATATCAGCAGTCCTGTACCAACATCGCAATATGCCTCTTTGTGACTAGTGACAACAGCTGACAGGAGTATGAGAATACAATAAAAAAATTAAAGAGCGTAGGAAAGTGGAAAGAAATGGTCCCATGAGTGCTTCACACTGCTGATGAGGCAAGTTTTGTTGGAGTAGGGCATGACCAGCAAACCCACAGCTCCTGCAGGGACTGTCACGCTGACGGGAGCTTGCACACTGGATGCAGGGTGCACGCCGAGGGGCCTGCCAACAGTGGAGCTGGGAACTGCAGGCAGAGCCAGCGAGCTCAGCCACAAATGAGGCCAATTACAAATGAGGGAGAAAGCATTTAGGCAGTTGGTGGTGTCCATCTGGTGCTTAGTGACTACCCTGCCAGCCTTTTGGCCAGTCGTCTCGACAGCCTGCACTTCCAACTGTCCACATCTAGTGGCAGTAGTAATGCAGCTGATGCTGTTCCAGCTCCCAGAACATTGTTGTTGCTCTCAGTTTCTATGCCTTATTTCAAATAAGGCCTCTTCAGTTTAATTTCATTTTTAATCTGCCCATTCCAAGGCACTGGGACAACTTTCCCACTTTTGAGCTGTTTTTGCTAGATTCATGTTGCTACCCTTTAAGCCTTGAGTCAGAAATAGACTTCAGCATGTGCTTGAATCCAAGTGTTTCAGTTCATCTATTAAAACCACTGGAACTACGTACACACCTACAGTTAAATGCTTGTTTATCTCGCTTGTTTAAATTCAAGGCTTTGAGTAGTGCTGTATCCTCTACTGCCCTATCACTTCAACCATAAATATCCGTAGACAAGCCCCTTTAAACCATAAAGCTGGAAAAATGGGCAAAAGCATACGGCAATTGGCATGGAAATCATAGGAGACAAACTTTCAGAAATACCTTCATCCCATTTTCAAGAGCATCTCTATTACTTTTAATGTTTTGGTAAGTCCCTGAAAGTGCTTACTCCCATCTTTCGTAACTTAAAAACTAGTCAGTAATTTCTTAACTTCATGAAGTCTACTGTTAAATGGGACATAACCTTCTCAGTAATATGAGCATCTGTGAGAAACTGGGACCAGGACCTAACAACATC